>JAAOOA010001133.1:0-25000 GCA_012861695.1 Trematomus loennbergii
TACTCGTACTTTACTTTACTCTTTACTTACTCGTTACTTTACTTTACTCGTTACTTTACTTTACTCGTTACTTTTACTCGTTACTTTACTTTACTCGTTACTTTACTCGTTACTTTACTTACGTACTTTACTCGTTACTTACTCGTTACTTTACTCGTTACTTTACTCGTTACTTTACTCGTTACTTTACTCGTTTTCTGCTTTTCGTTTTCTCGTCTTTACTTTACTTTACTCGTTACTTTACTCGTTACTTTACTCGTTACTTTACTTTACTCGTTACTTTACTCGTTACTTTACTCGTTACTTTACTTTCTCGTTACTTACTCGTTACTTTACTCGTTACTTTACTCGTTACTTTCTTTACTCGTTACTTTACTCGTTACTTTACTCGTTACTTTACTCGTTACTTTACTCGTTTACTTTACTTTACTCGTTACTTTTACTCGTTACTTTACTTTACTCGTTACTTTACTCGTTACTTTACTCGTTACTTTACTCGTTACTTTACTTTACTCGTTACTTTACTCGTTACTTTACTCTTTACTTTACTCGTTACTTTACTCGTTACTTTACTTTACTCGTTACTTTACTCGTTACTTTACTTTACCTCGTTACTTTACTCGTTACTTTACTCGTTACTTTACTTTACTCGTTACTTTACTCGTTACTTTACTTTACTCGTTACTTTACTCGTTTACTTTACTCGTTACTTTACTCGTTACTTTACTTTACTCGTTACTTTACTCGTTCTTTACTCGTTACTTTACTCGTTACTTTACTCGTTACTTTACTCGTTACTTTACTTTACTCGTTACTTTACTCGTTACTTTACTTTACTCGTTACTTTACTCGTTACTTTACTCGTTACTTTACTTTACTCGTTACTTTACTCGTTACTTTACTCGTTTACTTTACTCGTTACTTTACTTTACTCGTTACTTTACTCGTTACTTTACTCGTTACTTTACTTTACTCGTTACTTTACTCGTTACTTTACTCGTTCTTTACTCGTTACTTTACTTTACTCGTTACTTTACTCGTTACTTTACTCGTTACTTTACTCGTTACTTTACTCGTTACTTTACTCGTTACTTTACTTTACTCGTTACTTTACTTACTCGTTACTTTTACTTACCGTACTCGTTACTCGTACTTTACTTTACTCGTTACTTTACTTTACTCGTTACTTTACTTATACTCGTTACTTTACTCGTTACTTTTACTCGTTACTTTTCTTTACTCGTTACTTACTTTACTCTCGTTACTTTACTCGTTACTTTACTCGTTACTTACTCGTTATTTACTTTACTCGTTACTTTACTCGTTACTTTACTTTACTCGTTACTTTACTCGTTACTTTACTCGTTACTTTACTTTACTCGTTACTTTACTCGTTACTTTACTCGTTACTTTACTCGTTACTTTACTTTACTCGTTACTTTACTCTCGTTACTTTACTCGTTACTTTACTTTACTCGTTACTTTACTCGTTACTTTACTCGTTACTTTACTCGTTACTTTACTTTACTCGTTACTTTACTCGTTACTTTACTCGTTACTTACTCGTTACTTACTCGTTACTTTACTCATCGTTACTTTACTTTACTCGTTACTTTACTTTACTCGTTACTTTCTTTACTCGTTACTTTACTCGTTACTTTACTCGTTACTTTACTTTACTCGTTACTTTACTTTACTCGTTACTTTACTCTTACTTTACTCGTTACTTTACTTTACTCGTTACTTTACTTTACTCGTTACTTTACTCGTTACTTTACTCGTTACTTTACTCGTTACTTTACTCGTTACTCGTTACTTTACTCGTTACTTTACTCGTTACTTTACTCGTTACTTTACTCGTTACTCGTTACTTTACTTTACTCGTTACTTTACTTTACTCGTTACTTTACTCGTTACTTTACTCGTTACTTTACTCGTTACTTTACTCGTTACTTTACTCGTTACTTTACTTTACTCTTACTTTACTCGTTACTTTACTCGTTACTTTACTCGTTATCTCGTTACTTTACTTTACTCGTTACTTTACTTTACTCGTTACTTTACTCGTTACTTTACTCGTTACTTACTCGCAGGGCCGCGCCCCCCCTCCTACAGGCAGATCACGCAGACTGCTAAAGTTTCAAATGTTCTCTTAGTTCAGTTTCCATTGTCGCATAAGACTGATCCAGATAGCTCTGACTATGGCTGTCCTCTGTCTCCTGCTATCTGTATTTTGCGCAGTATATCTCTGAACGATGCGATGGTGATTCCACTGTGCAATGGGCAACATTACCTCTACTATGAAGGATGCTACAAGCCTGTCCATCTCTGCTTTGTTACGCGTCCTCCAAATTCTTGCGGCGGCGCACTCACAACATCCTCACTCTGGGTTCGGGGGTCCTTAGCTATTAGCTTCACCTTAGCATGTGTTCTTTGCAGTGTTTTGTTGAGGTTGACTGTTGTTTGCAGCAGTGGATAACAGCTTCTGGCCTGGACACAGTTTGCACCTCACCGTCACATTCCTGTCTATTCTTCGGACCAACTCAAAATAATGGGCATACTCCACCCTCGAAAGTTATCGCTGACTCTGCCAGTTTTTATGCAGGACTGCACGTGGAGATGTGGACGCGCCAGTCGCGCAGATTACGTACATATAAACCTGTGGCGGAAACCCCTCTTGTCTGTCAGTGGGTGATTATGACTGATTTTATAAAAGTAACGAAGTAACGTGTGTCGGGGCAATGTTAGTAACTGTAGTGTGATTACTGATTATAAAAGTAACGCGTTACACTACTCCGTTACCGACAAAAGTAATATACTACAGTTCTTTGTAACGCGTTACACCCAACTCTGATAATATAGAACATTCATCCATTCAATAATTCATCCTTCATTCCTTCATGGCAATGCACACTGTAGAAGAGGTGAAGACATTGGCAGTGAGCATCAGGCAAAGCAGCTGCATGTGTGTACCATATTACAACGCAGGGCTAGCTCAAAGGCACACAGCACTTGATACAGTCTATTATTTTAGGGCCTGTTTTTGTCAACCTCCTTATTATGCTCACGATCCTGTCCTGCACTCTCATTGGACAGCTGTGTTTACTTTCCTTGACATGGCTAGTTGCATAGCATCATCCATGTGGACTCTAGTTTTGTCATGCTTTTTAGTTTGTTCTGACATGTGCTTTAAGTGTCTGCCTTTGACACTGTGGACCATAGCATCCTGTTGTCACGGCTTGAACAGTCCGCTGGCATCACAGGCTCTGCCCTTGCATGGTTCAGGTCCTACCTGACAGACCGTAGCTTCTCAGTGCAGCTAGGTACCTTCTCCTCTGCTAACCCCTCTTACCTGTGGGGTTTCCCCAAGGACTCGATCCTGGGCCCCATCCTTTTTCTACTGTACATACTGCCCCTAGGTTCAATACTCACAAAACATAATATTCCCTTCCACTGCTACGCCGACGATGTACAGATCTATCTGCCTCTCAATCAAAATGTCAACTCATTACAGCAGTTGATGGACTGCTTAACAGAGATCAAATCCTGGCTGAGCAAAAACTTCCTCACCCTCACGAGAGCAAGACCGAGGACATCTTTTTTGGACCCCAACCTCCAGCCTCTCCGGTTGATATTCTGGGCTCCCTCAATAAAAACATCCTCCCCTCGGTCATGAACCTTGGAGTGACCTTCATAGCGCTTTTAAATTTGATAAGCAGGTCAGCACCGTAGTCAAGACCTGCTTTTTTAAAATAAGACTATTGGCCAAGACCAAGTCGTTTTTATCTTTTAATGACTTAGAAAGGGTTATTAACGCCTTTGTAACCTCGAGACTGGATTACTGCAACGCTCTGTATGTGGGTATGGACCAGGCCTCAATGAAACGCCTGCAGCTAGTCCAGAACGCAGCTGCACGTCTTCTGACTGCCACAAAAAGCGTGACCACATCACCCCAATTCTGGCCTCACTACACTGGCTTCCAGTTCGGTTCAGAATAGATTTTAAAATCCTTTTATTTGTTTTTAAAGCCCTAAATGGGCTGGCTCCGGCCTATATAGCTGAACTCCTCCAGCGCTACACCCAGCCAGAGCTTTAAGGTCTGCTGACCAGCTGCTGCTGGTAGTGCCCAAGACCAGCTCAAAACCCGAGGGCACCGAGCCTTCACAGCAGCTGGCCCTAGGCTCTGGACACTCTGTCCCTCCATGTGAGGTCGGCCCAGACCCTAGGTTTTTTAAATCTACACTAAAAACACACTTCTTCTCTCTGGCCTTCGAGCCTTTTCTTATCTAGCTCCACTTTTGTGGAATCAGCTTCCAGTTTGTGTTCGGGCGGCAGACAGCCTATCCGTTTTAAGAGTACGCTTACGACCTTCCTTTTTGATAAAGCTTATAGCTGATATAATAATCTAATGAGACTGCATTGACGTAGATACGCTGTGCCTCTTCACCTACGTTTGGGTTCTTGCTCTTTCACTTAAATCCTAAAAACTTGGATCTTATATTTAAAACTAAGGTTATTACTACTACTCATTCTTCTAAATCTTGTCTCTCTCTACTTCTCATACTCTCTACTCTGCAATCGATTCTTTCTATCCTCTCTTTATCCAAACCCTTTTCCTCTCTCTGAACTCTCCAGGTTTATTAGAGGGAAACAGGTTTGCAGAGAAGCTTATCCAGGCCGGGGAGTGTTATGCCGTATTCACAGCTTCCTCCCTACCTCTCACCATTTCCAACTAAGGCTCCAGTGGGCCCTTGCTCCCTGCGTGTGCCTCTCTGTTTTTACTCTCTTACTTGCTACCCTTTCCCCTCTCCTATCCTAAGGGAGTGCTTGTTCTTCCTCCTGTCTGTCTGTGTCTGTGTATTCTCATGTTCAGATGAACCCAGCCTCCCCTCTGTGTCTATATCTACGCCGGGATCCTGAGTGGAGGCTGATCCTCTTGCTGTGGTCCTGTGTCCTGGATCCTCTATCCTGAGTTCTGGACTAAGTCGTGGACTTCGGGTCGTGGCTGAACCTGTCTCTGCGGTCCTGCCTGGGTCTCATCATACTACTTCCCTGATGGCTCCCACAGGATTGTTCTTGACATCCTCGTGGATTCATCTTCTTATTATAGACACATGCATTTCAAACATTCGGTCTACCTACGGTGTAAAATATATTATCTCTTTGATTTGCACACAGCATCTATTGCACGTCTGTCCGTCCTGGGAGAGGGATCCCTCCTCTGTTGCTCTCCCCGAGGTTTCTCCCATGTTCCTTTAAACTGTGGGGTTTCTCTGGAAGTGTTTCCTTGTACGATGTGAGGGTCTAAGGACAGAGGGTCTGAGGACAGAGGGTCTAAGGACAGAGGGTCTAAGGGCAGAGGGTCTAAGGGCAGAGGGTCTAAGGACAGAGGGTCTAAGGACAGAGGGTCTAAGGACAGAGGGTGTCGTTTTCTCATACTGATATTCTGTACAAACTGCTGTTGTATTTGCTGTAAAGTGTCTTTACTGTAGGGTATTTTTATTATATGTACAGCACTTTGGCTCGACCAAATAGTTTAAAAATGTGCTATATAAATAAAACTTGATTTGATTTGATTTGATTTAAGTCACTCACATCTGTCTGGATCCATGCTGCTTTCCCTCCAGTGTCCTCCTCTCAAAGGGGGTTTCTTTAAAGCTCTCCTATTATACTGTTTTTCATCAATATATCCCAGGTCTCAGATATATCCAGAGCCTGTCTCTGATTGGCTGAAACACCAAACAGATCATTGCAGCATTACCCATAATACCCTCTGTTTCAGCCCTGTTTCCAAAGTGCTGATTCTCTGTCTGTTACTTTAGATGAAAAAGGAGCCCCTCCCCACGCCCCTCTGAGAGAGATTTGGATCAAAATAACACAATGGTGCTCTAGGAGGAGATTCAGGTGATAAGCTGCTCCTATCACTTGTATTGAAAAGAGAGTTACCTGAGAGGGCCAGCAGGACGTCCTGGCAGAGCATCTGGTCTCAGACCCTCATAATAATACAGTGTTACCAGCGAGGGCCAGCAGGATGTCCTGGCAGAGCATCTGGTCTCAGACCCTCATAATAATAACAGTGTTACCAGCGAGGGCCAGCAGGACGTCCTGGCAGAGCATCTGGTCTCAGACCCTCATAATAATAATACAAGTGTTACCTGTGCAGCGAGGGCCAGCAGGACGTCCTGGCAGAGCATCTGGTCTCCGGCCTGCAGAGGAAGGTCCATGCTCGTAAGTCGGAGGCTGTTTGGTTTGGGAATCCTGAGAGGATCCTGCAGAGCGTCGCAGAAATCTGACAGCTCGCTGCGGAGAGACAGGTGATATTAGTTTAGAGACACTTGATTGATTTGATTTATAGTTCAAATCAAATAATATTGTATAATCCACAAAGTAAAATGCATTATATGTCACATTGCTCTATACCAACATTCAAAGGCTTCATATGCACTGAAGAGAAGAAGAAATAAAAAACTTCCTGAGCTCCTCCAACAACGCAAATTAATATATGTGTGATTGATTGATATATTATTATTATAAAGACTCACCTATACTGTAAACTATGGTGGCCCTGAAGTGCAAGACACCACAGCATTTCACAAAACACCACAGCATTTCACAAAACACCACAGCATTTCACAAAACGCCACAGCATTTCATTAAACGCCACAGCATTTCACAAAACACTACAGCATTTCACAAAACCAACAGCATTTCACAAAACACAACAGCATTTCACTAAACACCACAGCATTTCACAAAACGCCACAGCATTTCACTAAACGCCACAGCATTTCACTAAACACTACAGCATTTCACAAAACACAACAGCATTTCACTAAACACTACAGCATTTCACAAAACACTACAGCATTCACAAAACACAACAGCATTTCAGAAAACACTACAGCATTTCACAATGGATGGAAAGGGTATTCCTTTAGGGAGAACACTTCTTGTTTGTGATTGGACAGAGCCAGCCAGAGAAGCACTGCTGTGATTGGTTGTTTTTGCTGCCAGTCAAGAAATGACGCTTCGTGATTGGTCACCACCCGACAGCGCAACATGTCCCAACACATCAGCCGTTAGCTGTTAGCACTCAGAGCTCACAGCTCCTCATATCTGTTCAGAAACTGGACAAAAGTTAAACAAGTACAAACCACAGACTGTCTGTTGTTGTGCACCGACAGAAATGCTAGAGAGATGCATGTTATTTACGTTTGCTTTCTCTCATTCCAGGCTTCCTGATTATTTTCACCTGTGTCTCCTGTGCTCATCAATGTCAGCCCCGCCCCTGATTGGTCCCACCTGTGTCTAGTTACCCTGTGCTTATATTCCCCTGTCTCCCAAGTGTTCTTTGTCAGTTCGTATTGTCTCTTGCTATGGTCAGGTCTATGCTCTTTGTGCTCTTGTAAAGTTTGATTCCTCACTACGTGAGCGCTTTCATTTTGTTCCTCTATTTTTGTCATCTCGGTTAGAGATTTGATAGTTACCTTTTTTGTTGTTCATTGCTGTATTTGGAAAATAAAGTATCTTACAAGTACTTTACCTCTGTCTCCCGGGTCGTGCAATTGGGTCCTACATCCTAAGTGTCTGAGTTCGTAACAGAACGAACTGACCATTATGGACCCAGCCGACCCAAGAACGCTTCACGCAGCGCTGTCAGCACAGGGCGTGAAGATCTTTCATCACGAGGAACAGCTGGGCCTAGTCAACCAGGAAATGCAAGAACTAAGAGGACGCCAGGCCGGGATTCAGGAAGCATTATCCACACAGATGCAACAACTGGCTGTCCAAATGAATCATTTTTTCACTCACCAACAGACTGCTCCTCCGGTGACGTCATCCACAACTGAGAGGTTGCCTGTCAATGCTCCAGCTGATTTCCCAAGTCAGGCTGTTTCTTCCCCTTTACGGCTGGCTCTTCCGGAGAGATTTTCCGGAGATTCTTCTAATTGCAGAGCCTTTTTGGTACAGTGCGATCTGCATTTTCAACACAACCCAGGAGCCTTTTCATCGGACCATGGTAAAGTGGCGTTTATTGTGTCTCATTTAACGGGAAGAGCTGCAGCCTGGGCTACTGCAGAATGGTCAAGAGAAACTGAACTATGTTACTCATTGACCGATTTCATAGAGACTATGAGTCGTATTTTTGACCACTCATCGCCTGCTACAGAGGCCAGCAGAAAACTTTTTCATATACGCCAGCTCAACCGCCAGGTGGTTGATTACGCCATCGAGTTTCGCACAGCAGCAGCGGACAGCGGATGGAATGTTCCGGCTCTTCGTGACGCCTTCATGACGGGACTTTCGGAACCGATAAAAGACCAGCTGGCTCCACTGGAGACACCCCGGGATCTGGAATCTCTCATCGCCGTGGCCATCCGGATCGATAACCGTCTTCGGGAAAGAGAGAGGGAGCGTCGACGCAACCGAGACGTTATTCCCAGCTCCCAGAATGCATCTTGGTGGGTCGCGCCGCCAGCCGAGGATGTCCAGCCCATGTTACCACACCGTCAGAGGATTACACTTCCGAATGGCTCCGGGGAACCCATGCAGCTGGGAAGAACCAGGCTTTCTCTGGAGGAGAGGCAGCGCCGTCTACGGGAGGGTTGTTGTTTCTACTGCGGCCAGTCGGATCATCAACTCGCTTCATGCCCGGGAAAAGATCGTGCTCACCAGTCAAAAGGAGGGCGCTGGTGAGCAAGTTTCCCGCAGACTTTCCTCCTCGACCTGTTACGCAGGTAAACATTTGTATTAACAATCAAACCATTGACCAGGGTGTGTTAATAGACTCAGGGGCTGACGAAAGTCTTATGGACTGGGGCGTAGTAAATCAGCTAGAAATAAAGACTGTTCCGCTATCTCATCCTATTAATGCCAGTGCCTTAGACGGCCGCTTGTTGTTCACAGTTACCCATTGCACTGAGCCCATTCAGATTACTGTGAATAAGGACCATACCGAGAGCATGCAATTCCATATTTTTGAGTCGGCTCAGCACCCGATTATATTGGGGTTTCCATGGCTAAAGATCCACAATCCTCACATTGACTGGCGTTCAGGGAAAATTAAAGAATGGGGAGAGGATTGTATGGGCAGGTGTAAACTTTCACAACCTGTTAATGCACCAACAGACTCTCGTAAAATCATTATAGATCACCCCGACTATCCTGATCTACAGAAGGTACCTTCCTGTTACCATGATTTAAAGGAAGCCTTTAACAAATCCAAAGCCATGTCGCTACCTCCTCACCGAGATTTTGACTGTCCCATTGATCTCTTACCGGGAGCCCCCATTCCCAAGGGGAAACTTTATTCGATTTCGAGACCTGAGAGAGCAGCAATGGACGAATA
Organism: Trematomus loennbergii; assembly: GCA_012861695.1. Lineage (NCBI taxonomy): Eukaryota > Metazoa > Chordata > Actinopteri > Perciformes > Nototheniidae > Trematomus > Trematomus loennbergii. Next base: position 9,350 of record JAAOOA010001133.1, read on the forward strand.
CATTTCCTCTTCACTCAAATCAGGAATTATCCGTCCTTCATCTTCTCCAGCCGGAGCGGGATTTTTCTTTGTGGGAAAGAAAGACGGGTCTCTGAGACCTTGCATAGACTACAGTCCACTAAATGACATTACGGTGAAGAACCGCTATCCTCTGCCACTCATGACATCTGCCTTTGAACTACTTCAAACTGCCAAAATATTCACCAAGTTAGATTTAAGAAATGCATATCACTTGGTTAGAATAAGAAAAGGGGATGAGTGGAAGACAGGATTCAACACTCAGAGTGGTCACTATGAGTATCTAGTAATGCCTTTTGGACTATGCAATGCACCGGCTGTGTTTCAAGCTCTTGTGAATGAGGTTTTACGGGAATTTTTGAATATTTCAGTGTTTGTGTATCTGGATGATATTCTGATTTTCTCCCCAGACGCTAAGTCTCATGTTAACCATGTCCGTCAGGTTTTGCAGAAACTGCTAGAGAATCAGTTATATGTCAAGGCAGAGAAGTGTGAGTTCCACACAAAAGAGGTATCCTTCTTAGGATACATAATCTCACCTAATCATATGCAAATGGATCCTGCTAAAATCAGTGCAGTATCCCAGTGGCCTACACCAGACTCCAGGAAGAAGGTCCAACAGTTTCTAGGGTTTGCTAACTTCTATAGGAAGTTTATTAGGAATTTCAGTTCTGTTGCTGCCCCTCTACATGTTCTGACTTCTCCTAAGGTTCCTTTCAAGTGGACTCCCCAGGCGGACTTCGCTTTCCAACGTCTCAGAGAGAGATTCACATCAGCCCCCATACTCACCATTCCAGATCCCCAGCGCCAGTTTATGGTCGAGGTTGATGCTTCCAATGAGGGAATTGGAGGAGTACTGTCTCAACGTTCTGCAGAAGACAACAAGATGCATCCATGTGCTTACCTGTCGCGGAAACTGACAACGGCAGAGCGGAATTACGACGTGGGGAACAAGGAACTGTTAGCTGTAAAAGCTGCCCTCGAGGAATGGAGACACTGGTTAGAGGGTGCAGAGCAGCCGTTTTTAGTCTGGACAGATCACAAGAATCTGGAATATATAAGAAAGGCTAAGCGTCTCAACTCCCGTCAGGCCAGGTGGACACTATTCTTTAGTAGGTTCAATTTCACCCTCTCTTTTCGTCCCGGGTCTCAGAATCAAAAACCCGATGCTTTGTCTCGTCTTTATGATCCAGAACCACTTGCGGTAGAGCCCAAGACCATCCTTCCACTTAACCGTGTGATCGGAGCCTTTTCCTGGCAAGTGGAGTCGGACGTAAAAAAGGCGAATGTCAAGAATCCAGCACCTAGCGAGTGTCCCAACAATCTGCTGTTTGTTCCTGAGGCTCTTCACTCCAAGGTCATCCACTGGGCTCACTCATCTGTGCTTTCGTGCCATCCGGGGGTAACAAGGACAATGTTCAGGATACAACAACGTTTCTGGTGGCCAGCCATGAAGAAAGATGTGGCAGAGTACGTAGCGGCTTGTCCGGTGTGTGCGTGTAATAAGACCTCATCACAAGTCAAGATGGGCTTGCTCCAGCCCCTGCCGATTCCCCAACGTCCTTGGTCACACATTTCAATGGATTTTGTGACAGGATTTCCTTCATCCAGAGGCAAGACTACGGTCTTAACAGTGGTGGATCGATTTTCAAAGATGGCTCACTTCATCCCATTGACCAAGCTTCCCTCTGCCAAAGTCACCGCAGAGGTCATGATGAATCACATATTCAGGATCCATGGATTCCCTGATGACATTGTTTCCGACAGGGGTCCACAATTCATTTCCGTTTTCTGGAAGGAGTTTTGTCGACTCATAGGTGCCACCGTCAGCTTGTCATCAGGATATCATCCTCAGTCAAATGGACAGTCGGAGCGTCTGAACCAGGAACTAGAGACTACGCTACGTTGTCTCGTCTCCCGGAACCAGACTACCTGGAGTGACCACCTCACATGGGTCGAGTTTGCCCACAATACTCTTCCTACGGCAGCCACAGGTGTCTCTCCATTCCATTGTGTCAATGGTTTCCAGCCTCCATTTTTCCCTAACAACGAGGAAGAGGTGAGGGTTCCATCGGCTCATGCCATGATCAGACGTTGTCGACGAGTTTGGGCTGGTGCTCGCCAGGCTCTTCTCCGAAGTTCAGCTCGGATGAAGGCTGTTGCAGACGTCCATCGCAGGGTCGCTCCCTCCTACAGACCAGGCCAAAATGTTTGGCTTTCCACTAAGGACTTACCACTCCATGTCGCCTCAAGGAAACTGGCTCCGAGATTTGTGGGTCCTTTCCCGGTGTCCAGAGTCATCAACCCGGTGTCTGTACGCTTGCAACTCCCCAGAACTATGAGAGTACATCCGACGTTTCACGTCAGTAAAATCAAGCCGGTGTGTGAGAGCACACTTGTTCCCGCCTCCAAGCCCCCTCCACCGCCCGAGTTCTTTGAAGGGGGTGAGGTTTACAAGGTCCGTAAGCTACTAGAGGTCCGTAATAGGGGGAGGGGGAAGCAATTCCTGGTAGACTGGAAGGGTTACGGTCCTGAGGCTAGAAGCTGGGTAGCTGCGTCATTTATCGTAGACAAGACGCTTATCCACGATTTTTACAATCAGCCTGGGCCATCAGGAGTTGGCCCTAGAGGGGGGGTACTGTTGTGCACCGACAGAAATGCTAGAGAGATGCATGTTATTTACGTTTGCTTTCTCTCATTCCAGGCTTCCTGATTATTTTCACCTGTGTCTCCTGTGCTCATCAATGTCAGCCCCGCCCCTGATTGGTCCCACCTGTGTCTAGTTACCCTGTGCTTATATTCCCCTGTCTCCCAAGTGTTCTTTGTCAGTTCGTATTGTCTCTTGCTATGGTCAGGTCTATGCTCTTTGTGCTCTTGTAAAGTTTGATTCCTCACTACGTGAGCGCTTTCATTTTGTTCCTCTATTTTTGTCATCTCGGTTAGAGATTTGATAGTTACCTTTTTGTTGTTCATTGCTGTATTTGGAAAATAAAGTATCTTACAAGTACTTTACCTCTGTCTCCCGGGTCGTGCAATTGGGTCCTACATCCTAAGTGTCTGAGTTCGTAACATCTGTGGCCCTTTCTCATTTCACTAATTCCCCTCCTCGACTCCTATCCTCGACTCCTATCCTCGACTCCTATCCTCGACTCCTATCCTCGACACTTAGTTCCGTTTAATGATCTTGAACGTCACTAAAACATAGCTATTAAGAAAGCTATTTCATAAATGGCTAGATCTTGATAAATAACAATTTTGTATTGTTTTGTGTTAAAATATTCAGTAGTTAAATGATTTAAAATGCACAGTCCTGAATGTGTGTTTGTGGTGAATGTGGGATCTACAGGACACACATGTTCAGAGTAAAGGCTTTCACATTACTATCATTATATTTTATTTAAATGTAGGCTACCTTTTACACCAAAACGGAACACAAAAGCAGGACCAACCATCATACATTGAATTCCTTGACTAACAAGAGAAAGATTCATCATTTAAATAAATATTTAACAACAAATGGGCCGGTTCTAAAGGTTATTCAGTTAAGCCGATGAGAGGGGATACAGCTGTGCACATGTCATCATTAACAGATGTCGTTTAAGAGTGACGTTTGAGTGAACGAGGACATCCCAATTAATACCTGAGGACTCCTCTGTCCTCGCGTCACCTCCTCGTGTCTCTCGCTCGCATCTTACGGAGGCGGAGCTAAGACGCAAGGAAGGGACGCGAGTGAGGGAAAGGAGGAGTCGAGGAGGGGTATTGAAACGAGGCTGAGGAGTCGAGGAGGGGTATTGAGACGAGGCTGAGGAGTCGAGGAGGGGAAATCTTTGAAATGAGAAAGGGCATATGTCATGGTGAATACAGTCGCTGCTTTATTTATGTCTGTATGACGCTGTTGTGAGTGTGGACGGAGCAGCTACAGGTTAGCTTAGCCTGATGGACCCGCCCCTCTCCAGCACGTCTTGTTTGAGTGACAGGACACTGACAGCTGCGGTGAAATTCGAGCGATTAGAGCGATGCGAAAACACCATGAATTAATGCTTTATTCATTCATGGTTTTTAAGAGGCTTATCTCCATGTAATAATAATAATAATTAAAGCTGCAAGCAGCGTTGAGCGGGTCTTCGACGCTCCGCAGGCTGTTGTCCGCACGTCGACATGTGTGTCTAGGTGTCTCAAGGCCGTTGGCAAACGTGGGAAGTTTCAGGCCGATCGGACAACGTGCATGGGAGTTACAGCAGTATCATAAACATTGTGTTGATGGCGAGTGATCTGTCGACATGGCAACGGAATTTGATGACACCCCATAATATGCCTAGATGTGTTGAGGGCTGCATAGTTATCAAACCTGTGAAGTTTTGGGCCGTTTGGAGCATGTTAACTGGAGTTATGAGAAAACCGTGTTTCACGGCGACCATTTTGTTACCATAGCAACGACATTTGACGAAATCTCAAAACTGACACATATATGTGTTGAGGGCTTGACGGTTAGCACACATGGGAAAATTTGAACACTTTTACCATTTACACAGGAGTTATAGCAATATCGTGCTTAACGGCGAGGGATGCGTTGCCATGGCAACATCTTTTGAGGAAAACTCACTATTGTCATATTGAGGTGTTGAGGCCGGACCATTAACTGTCATCTGAAGTCTGGTGCAGTTTGGACCATTTTCCATCGAGTTATGACAACACTGTGTTTCATGGCGAGGGATCTGTCACCATGGCAACGGCATATGATGACATCCCATAATTGGAGTAGAGCTGTTCAGGGCCGGACCATTAGCCATCATCTGAAGTCTGGTGCCGGTGATATAAAAGTGAAGATTGGGGGACGATGGGACCGTGTCCATTGGAGTTACAGCGACACCGTGTTTATGGCGAGGGATGCGTTGCCATGGAAACGGCATATGATGACATCCCATAATTGGCATAGAGCTGTTGAGGGCCGGACCATTAGCCATCATCTGAAGTGTGGTGCAGTTTGGACCATTTTCCATGACTTAAGACAACATTGTGTTTCATGGCGAGGGATGCGTTGCCATGGAAACGGGATACGGTGAGATCTCAGATTTCACGTAGAGCTGTTGAGGCATGGACCGGTGATATAAAGTGAAGATTGGGGGACGATGGGACCGTGTCCATTGGAGTTACAGCGACACCGTGTTTTATGGCGAGGGATGCGTTGCCATGGTAACGCCATTAAGTAACATCAAATTTGACGTAGAGCTGTTCAGGGCCACAGTGTTAACCATCATGTGAAGTTTGGTGGCGTGCGAAAGAAAAAAAACTTCCGTGATAACTTTGAATTGCCCATGTCTCGAGACACTACCCGACGAATTTCGAGTCGTACGGATAAAGTCCCTGGGAAAAGATAGATTTCGTGCGGAGGACGAAAAACGCGATAAATCGTGTTTTTCCGACGCCAAATTCAAAATGGCCGGCTTCCTGTACGTTATTTTATACCCCTCCAAGAGGCTTTTTGGTTTGTCTCCGCACCCTAGATATGCGTCGCGAGTTTTGTTCGTTTACGTGAAAGTTAAAGTGGGGGGAGTTTACGTTAAAAACGGAAGTGGGCGTGGCCTACGCAATTTTTGACGCAAAGTCCGGAACCAATTACACATCTGAAGTTGCACCAATTCTGACGCGCGTGCAAACATTTGGTGAGTTTTCACATATGTTGCGGGGGTCAAAGGTTTATCGGTCGCTGCGCGACCGATTTCAATAGGGTCTTCGCCGACCTAGGTCTCAGACCCTAATAATAATAAATGGAATTTATAAAGCGCCTTTCACGGGACCCAAGGTCGCTGTACATGGTGGACAGACAAAACAAAACAGACAATGAGGAGCGAACAAAACAAGAACAAAGTAAAATAAAATAAAGGAAGCCAGGGGACCAGGAAAGGACTAGGGTCCGAAGGCCACGGTGAACAGGTGAGTTTTCAGTGAGGATTTGAAGATGTCCAGTGAGGCAGCGTTCCGGATCTCAGGAGGAAGTGCATTCAGAGGGTGGGGGCCACAACACTGAACGCCCTGGTCACCCACAGTACGAAGGCGAGAGCGGGGGATGGAGAGCAGGCCCGTGTCTGAGGACCGCAGACTCCGAGAGGGGGTGTAGGGATGGAGGAGGTCAGTTAAGTACTGGGGGGCGAGGGCATGGAGGGACTTGTACGTGAGGAGGAGTGTTTGTAGTGAATCCGGGACTTGACCGGCAGCCAGTGGAGGTGGATGAGGGTGGGGGGATATGTTGCCATGGCTTAGTGCGGGTGAGAAGCCTGGCGGCAGAGTTCTGGACGCTTGGAGCCTGGCCAGGGTTTTGCTGGGAACCCCGGACAGGACTCCATTGCAGTAGTCCAGACGGGATGTGATGAAGGCGTGTATGAGTGTTTCTGCCACAGAGTCAGAGAGTGAGGGGCGGAGTCTGGCAATGTTTTTGAGATGGTAGAAGGCGGATTTGGTCATGGATTTGATATGCGCCTGGAAAGAGAGGGTGGAGTCCAGGATGACTCCCAGGTTGCGGACTTCAGTGGACGGGGAGATGGAGCAGCCGTCAATGGTGAGAAGCAGGTCACCAACCTTCTGGAGCTGCGCCTTGGGAGCCACAATGATGAGCTCAGTTTTGTTGCTGTTTATTTTACCATGTAAATACTATGGTAGACTACCCACACAGACAGTCTGTTTTTTGTACTTGTTTATCTTTTGTCCAGTTTCTGAACAGATATGAGGAGCTGTGAGCTCTGAGTGCTAACAGCTAACGGCTGATGTTTTGGGACATGTTGCGCTGTCGGGTGCTGACCAATCACGAAGCGTCATTTCTTGACTGGCAGCAAAAACAACCAATCACAGCAGTGCTTCTCTGGCTGGCTCTGTCCAATCAAAAACAAGAAGTGTTCCTAAAGGAATACCCTTTCCGTATAAGTTGAAATGCTCTAGTGTTTTCTGAAATGCTGTGGCGTTTTCTGAAATGCTGTGGTGTCTTGCACTTCAGGGCCACCGTAGTAAACTTAGACAACCTGTACTGTAAACTTAGACTCACCTGTACTGTAAACTTAGACTCACCTGTACTGTAAACTTAGACTCACCTGTAAACTTAGACAACCTGTAAACTTAGACTCACCTGTACTGTAAACTTAGACTCACCTGTAAACTTAGACTCACCTGTAAACTTAGACAACCTGTAAACTTAGACTCACCTGTAAACTTAGACAACCTGTAAACTTAGACTCACCTGTAAACTTAGACAACCTGTAAACTTAGACTCACCTGTAAACTTATGCTGCGTTCACACCGGACGCGATGCGAATATTCGCTTCGCTCTAATCGCTCCTATCCCATCGCTCTAAACGCTGGAGGTTCACCGCGGCTGCCAGCTGTGTTTACTCGCATCATTCAAACAAGACGCGCTGGCTCGGGAGCTACAACTACAACAAATGAACATATTTTACCGTGATTAAATTGTAATACACGTTTCTAAATGATGCCGAAGTAACAACATACTGATACCGGTTAGTAACAACCATGAATTAATGCTCTGACAAGTCTGCAGACAAGACGGCAGGCAAAACACCTTTTAAAATGCTTGTTTTCTGAATGAAGATCGGATCGACCAGGCTAAGCAAACGTTGTATATGCTCATTCCACACTCATAACAACGACCTACAGACATAAATAAAGCAGCGACTGTATTCACCATGACACAGACAGTCTGTGGTTTGTACTGTGGTTTGTACTTGTTTAACTTTTGTCCAGTTTCTGAACAGATATGAGGAGCTGTGAGCTCTGAGTGCTAACTGCTAACAGCTAACAGCTGATGTTGTGGTTGAACGTCAGTGACGGCGGCTGAGATTCTCACAGCTGATTGGCTTCCGCGAGAACGCGTCATGTGAATTTGACGCTCGAGTTGAAAAAATTGAACTCTCGCGTTTAACGCGGCACCGTTCAATCGCCTCAATCGTGTGATTCGCGCCGCGTCCACCGCTTCATGCGCGCCGTCGGAGCGAATTCGCGTCTGTCCACGTCTCTGCATTGACTTTACATGTAATCGCGCCGCCCCCAAACAGCGCATCGCGTCCGGTGTGAACACAGCATTAGACAACCTGTAAACTTAGACTCACCTGTACTGTAAACTTAGACTCACCTGTAAACTTAGACTCACCTGTACTGTAAACTTAGACTCACCTGTAAACTTAGACTCACCTGTAAACTTAGACAACCTGTAAACTTAGACTCACCTGTACTGTAAACTTAGACTCACCTGTAAACTTAGACTCACCTGTAAACTTAGACAACCTGTAAACTTAGACTCACCTGTACTGTAAACTTAGACTCACCTGTACTCCGAACTTAGACTCACCTGTACTTAATGAACTGCGAGCTCTCTGGGTCGAACTTCCTCCAGATTTTGCAGAAGTTCTGGAGGTGTTGGTCGCTCAGCGTTTGGTTCTCCTCGGGGCCGAAGACCTCCAGGATGACGGCGATGTACATATTGACCACCAGCAGGTAGCCCAGGTAGATGTTTACGATGAAGAAGACGATGGCGAGGGCCGGGGAGCCACAGTCTCCTCGGATGAAGGATCCCGGGTTCAGGGTGTCGGGGTCACAGTCAGGTGAAGTCTTCATTAAGGGACCCAGCATACCCCCCCACGAAGCAGAAGAGGAGATCATCAACACACAGATCAGGCTGCTGCCAAACGTCTCGAAGTTAAACATGTCGTCCATCATCCCCTGCTTCCTCACGAAGGGGAAGCTCAACATGCCGAAGATGGAGGACGTGAAGATGAGGAAGAGGAAGAGGAGGCCGAGGTTCAACAGGGCAGGAAGTGACATCATGAAGGACAAAAGCAGCTTCCTGATACTCGGATCCCAGCAGAGGACACGGAAAACATGAGTCACTCGCAGCAGGAGGATGGTCGGGGGAGAGCAGAAATAAATTGTCAAAATATCCGTAATGAAGAGACCTGAAGAGTGAGACACAGAGAGAGACATGGAGTGAGACAGAAAGAGTGAGACACAGTGAGAGACATGGAGTGAAACAGAAAGAGTGAGACACAGTGAGAGACATGGAGTGAAACAGAAAAAGTGAGACACAGAGTGAGACGAAGAGAGAGACATGGAGTGAAACAGAAAGAGTGAGACACAGAGTGAGACACAGAGAGAGACATGGAGTGAAACAGAAAGAGTGAGACACAGTGAGAGACATGGAGTGAAACAGAAAAAGTGAGACACAGAGTGAGACGAAGAGAGAGACATGGAGTGAGACAGAAAGAGTGAGACACAGAGAGAGACATGGAGTGAGACAGAAAGAGTGAGACACAGTGAGAGACACAGAGAGAGACATGGAGTGAGACAGAAAGAGTGAGACACAGAGAGAGACATGGAGTGAGACAGAAAGAGTGAGACACAGTGAGAGACATGGAGTGAAACAGAAAGAGTGAGACACAGTGAGAGACATGGAGTGAAACAGAAAGAGTGAGACACAGAGTGAGACACAGAGAGAGACATGGAGTGAAACAGAAAGAGTGAGAGACATGGAGTGAAACAGAAAGAGTGAGACAGAGTGAGACACAGAGAGAGACATGGAGTGAAACAGAAAGAGTGTGACACAGTGAGAGACATGGAGTGAAACAGAAAGAGTGAGACACAGAGTGAGACACAGAGAGAGACATGGAGTGAGACAGAAAGAGTGTGACACAGTGAGAGACATGGAGTGAAACAGAAAGAGTGAGACACAGAGTGAGACACAGAGAGAGACATGGAGTGAGACAGAAAGAGTGAGACACAGTGAGAGACATGGAGTGAAACAGAAAGAGTGAGACACAGTGAGAGACATGGAGTGAAACAGAAAGAGTGAGACTCACCTGTGATGGACACAATCAGCACCAGGAAGTCCAGCACGTTGAGGGCGTTGGTGAAATAGTGTTTTCTGAGCGCAGTGACCTTCAGGATGAACTCCAGCAGGTAGAGAACCAGGACCACCAGGTACAGATACTCAAAAACTTCCTTAGTGTGATACTCTTCACTCATCCGGGACAACAGGACCAGGTTCATGCAGATCACCACCACCACCAGGACCTCAAACCACACGGAGGACACCAGGTCCAGCAGGCGGGCCTGGAGGCAGTTCTGAAACCAGAGGGACTATTCAGGGGAGACTATTCTCACAATACTTCCTGCTGTAGGGGTGGACTGTGGAGCTCATCTGTATAATTACATCAGAGCTTTAAATACGGGGTCTCAAGGGTATCTTCTGAGTACATTCAGAGTATCTTCAGAGTACAGTCTGAGTATCTTCAGAGTACAGTCTGAGTATCTTAAGAGTATCTCCAGAGTATAGTCTGAGTATCTTAAGAGTATCTCCAGAGTATAGTCTGAGTATTTCCAGAGTATAGTCTGAGTATCTTAAGAGTATCTCCAGAGTATAGTCTGAGTATTTCCAGAGTACAGTCTGAGTATCTTAAGAGTATCTCCAGAGTATAGTCTGAGTATTTCCAGAGTACAGTCTGAGTATTTCCAGAGTACAGTCTGAGTATCTTCAGAATATAGTCTGAGTATCTTCAGAGTACAGTCTGAGAATCTCCAGAGTACAGTCTGAGTATCTCCAGAGTATAGTCTGATTATTTCCAGAGTACACTCTGAGTATCTTAAGAGTATAGTCTGAGTATCTTCAGAATATAGTCTGAGTATCTTCAGAATATAGTCTGAGTATTTCCAGAGTACACTCTGAGTATCTTAAGAGTATAGTCTGAGTATCTTCAGAATATAGTCTGAGTATCTTCAGAGTACAGTCTGAGTATCTCCAGAGTACAGTCTGATTATCTTCAGAATATAGTCTGAGTATTTCCAGAGTACAGTCTGAGTATCTTAAGAGTACAGTCTGAGTATCTTCAGAATATAGTCTGAGTATCTTAAGAGTACAGTCTGAGTATCTTCAGAGTACAGTCAGAGTATCTTCAGAGTACAGTCTGAGTATCTTCAGAATATCTGAGTATCTCTAGAGTATAGTCTGAGTATCTTCAGAGTATAGTCTGAGTATCTTCAGAATATAGTCTGAGTATCTCCAGAGTATCTCCAGAGTACAGTCTGAGTATCTTCAGAATATAGTCTGAGTATCTCCAGAGTACAGTCTGAGTATCTTCAGAGTACAGTCTGAGTATCTTCAGAGTACAGTCTGAGTATCTTCAGAATATAGTCTGAGTATCTCCAGAGTACAGTCTGAGTATCTCCAGAGTACAGTCTGAGTATCTTAAGAGTACAGTCTGAGTATCTTCAGAATATAGTCTGAGTATCTTCAGAGTACAGTCTGAGTATCTCCAGAGTACAGTCTGAGTATCTCCAGAATATAGTCTGAGTATCTCCAGAATATAGTCTGAGTATCTCCAGAGTACAGTCTGAGTATCTCCAGAGTACAGTCTGAGTATCTTAAGAGTACAGTCTGAGTATCTTAAGAGTACAGTCTGAGTATCTTAAGAGTACAGTCTGAGTATCTTCAGAATATAGTCTGAGTATCTCCAGAGTACAGTCTGAGTATCTCCAGAGTACAGTCTGAGTATCTTAAGAGTACAGTCTGAGTATCTTAAGAGTACAGTCTGAGTATCTTAAGAGTACAGTCTGAGTATCTCCAGAGTACAGTCTGAGTATCTTAAGAGTATCTCCAGAGTATAGTCTGAGTATCTTCAGAATATAGTCTGAGTATCTTCAGAGTATAGTCTGAGTATCTTAAGAGTACAGTCTGAGTATCTTCAGAATATAGTCTGAGTATCTTAAGAGTATAGTCTGAGTATCTTAAGAGTATCTCCAGAGTATAGTCTGAGTATCTTCAGAATATAGTCTGAGTATCTCCAGAGTACAGTCTGAGTATCTCCAGAATATAGTCTGAGTATCTCCAGAGTACAGTCTGAGTATCTCCAGAGTACAGTCTGAGTATCTTAAGAGTACAGTCTGAGTATCTTAAGAGTACAGTCTGAGTATCTTAAGAGTACAGTCTGAGTATCTTCAGAATATAGTCTGAGTATCTCCAGAGTACAGTCTGAGTATCTCCAGAGTACAGTCTGAGTATCTTAAGAGTACAGTCTGAGTATCTTAAGAGTACAGTCTGAGTATCTTAAGAGTACAGTCTGAGTATCTCCAGAGTACAGTCTGAGTATCTTAAGAGTATCTCCAGAGTATAGTCTGAGTATCTTCAGAATATAGTCTGAGTATCTTCAGAGTATAGTCTGAGTATCTTAAGAGTACAGTCTGAGTATCTTCAGAATATAGTCTGAGTATCTTAAGAGTATAGTCTGAGTATCTTAAGAGTATCTCCAGAGTATAGTCTGAGTATCTTCAGAATATAGTCTGAGTATCTCCAGAGTACAGTCTGAGTATCTTCAGAATATAGTCTGAGTATCTTCAGAGTACAGTCTGAGTATCTTCAGAATATAGTCTGAGTATCTTAAGAGTATCTCCAGAGTATAGTCTGAGTATCTTCAGAATATAGTCTGAGTATCTTAAGAGTATCTCCAGAGTACAGTCTGAGTATCTTAAGAGTATCTCCAGAGTATAGTCTGAGTATCTTAAGAGTATAGTCTGAGTATCTCCAGAGTACAGTCTGAGTATCTTCAGAGTATAGTCTGAGTATCTTCAGAATATAGTCTGAGTATCTTCAGAATATAGTCTGAGTATCTCCAGAGTACAGTCTGAGTATCTTAAGAGTATCTCCAGAGTACAGTCTGAGTATCTTCAGAGTACAGTCTGAGTATCTTAACAGTACAGTCTGAGTATCTTCAGAGAACAGTCTGAGTATCTCCAGAGTACAGTCTGAGTATCTTAAGAGTATCTTCAGAATATAGTCTGAGTATCTTAAGAGTATCTCCAGAGTACAGTCTGAGTATTTTAAGAGTATCTCCAGAGTATAGTCTGAGTATCTTCAGAATATAGTCTGAGTATCTTCAGAGTATAGTCTGAGTATCTTAAGAGTACAGTCTGAGTATCTTCAGAATATAGTCTGAGTATCTTCAGAATATAGTCTGAGTATCTTAAGAGTATCTCCAGAGTATAGTCTGAGTATCTTCAGAATATAGTCTGAGTATCTTCAGAATATAGTCTGAGTATCTCCAGAGTATCTTCAGAGTATCTTCAGAGTATAGTCTGAGTATCTTCAGAATATAGTCTGAGTATCTTCAGAATATAGTCTGAGTATCTTCAGAGTATAGTCTGAGTATCTCCAGAGTACAGTCTGAGTATCTCCAGAGTATAGTCTGAGTATCTCTAGAGTACAGTCTGAGTATCTTCAGAGTACAGTCTGAGTATCTTCAGAATATAGTCTGAGTATCTCCAGAGTATCTTCAGAGTATAGTCTGAGTATCTCCAGAGTACAGTCTGAGTATCTCCAGAGTACAGTCTGAGTATCTCCAGAGTACAGTCTGAGTATCTCCAGAGTATCTTCAGAGTACAGTCAGAGTATCTTCAGAGTATAGTCTGAGTATCTCCAGAGTAGAGTCTGAGTATCTCCAGAGTACAGTCTGAGTATCTCCAGAGTACAGTCTGAGTATCTTCAGAGTACAGTCTGAGTATCTCCAGAGTATCTTCAGAGTATAGTCTGAGTATCTCCAGAGTACAGTCTGATTATCTCCAGAGTACAGTCTGAGTATCTTCAGAGTATAGTCTGAGTATCTCCAGAGTACAGTCTGAGTATCTCTAGAGAACAGTCTGAGTATCTTCAGAGTACAGTCTGAGTATCTTCAGAATATAGTCTGAGTATCTCCAGAGTACAGTCTGAGTATCTTAAGAGTACAGTCTGAGTATCTTCAGAGTACAGTCTGAGTATCTCCAGAATATAGTCTGAGTATCTTCAGAGTACAGTCTGAGTATCTTGAGAGTACAGTCTGAGTATCTTCAGAGTACAGTCTGAGTATCTCCAGAATATAGTCTGAGTATCTTCAGAGTACAGTCTGAGTATCTCCAGAATATAGTCTGAGTATCTCCAGAGTACAGTCTGAGTATCTTCAGAATATAGTCTGAGTATCTCCAGAGTACAGTCTGAGTATCTTCAGAATATAGTCTGAGTATCTTCAGAGTACAGTCTGAGTATCTTCAGAATATAGTCTGAGTATCTTAAGAGTATCTCCAGAGTATAGTCTGAGTATCTCCAGAGTACAGTCTGAGTATCTTCAGAGTATAGTCTGAGTATCTTCAGAATATAGTCTGAGTATCTCCAGAGTACAGTCTGAGTATCTTAAGAGTATCTCCAGAGTACAGTCTGAGTATCTTCAGAGTACAGTCTGAGTATCTTAAGAGTACAGTCTGAGTATCTTCAGAGAACAGTCTGAGTATCTCCAGAGTACAGTCTGAGTATCTTAAGAGTATCTTCAGATATAGTCTGAGTATCTTAAGAGTATCTCCAGAGTACAGTCTGAGTATCTTAAGAGTATCTCCAGAGTACAGTCTGAGTATCTTCAGAATATAGTCTGAGTATCTTCAGAATATAGTCTGAGTATCTTCAGAGTACAGTCTGAGTATCTTAAGAGTACAGTCTGATTATCTTCAGAGTACAGTCTCAGTATCTTCAGAGTACAGTCTGAGTATCTTAAGAGTACAGTCTGAGTATCTTCAGAGTACAGTCTGAGTATCTTCAGAGTACAGTCTGAGTATCTTAAGAGTACAGTCTGAGTATCTTCAGAGTACAGTCTGAGTATCTTCAGAATATAGTCTGAGTATCTTAAGAGTATAGTCTGAGTATCTTCAGAGTACAGTCTGAGTATCTCCAGAGTACAGTCTGAGTATCTTCAGAATATAGTCTGAGTATCTCCAGAGTACAGTCTGAGTATCTTCAGAATATAGTCTGAGTATCTTCAGAGTACAGTCTGAGTATCTTCAGAATATAGTCTGAGTATCTTAAGAGTATCTCCAGAGTACAGTCTGAGTATTTTAAGAGTATCTCCAGAGACAGTCTGAGTATCTTAAGAGTATCTCCAGAGTATAGTCTGAGTATCTTCAGAATATAGTCTGAGTATCTTAAGAGTATCTCCAGAGTACAGTCTGAGTATTTAAGAGTATCTCCAGAGTACAGTCTGAGTATCTTAAGAGTATCTCCAGAGTATAGTCTGAGTATCTTCAGAATATAGTCATAGTATCTCCAGAGTATCTTCAGAGTATCTTCAGAGTATCTTCAGAGTATCTTCAGAGTATAGTCTGAGTATCTTCAGAATATAGTCTGAGTATCTTCAGAATATAGTCTGAGTATCTTCAGAGTATAGTCTGAGTATCTCCAGAGTACAGTCTGAGTATCTCCAGAGTATAGTCTGAGTATCTCTAGAGTACAGTCTGAGTATCTTCAGAGTACAGTCTGAGTATCTTCAGAATATAGTCTGAGTATCTCCAGAGTATCTTCAGAGTATAGTCTGAGTATCTCCAGAGTACAGTCTGAGTATCTCCAGAGTACAGTCTGAGTATCTTCAGAGTACAGTCTGAGTATCTCCAGAGTATCTTCAGAGTATAGTCTGAGTATCTCCAGAGTATAGTCTGAGTATCTCAGAGTATAGTCTGAGTATCTTCAGAGTATAGTCTGAGTATCTTCAGAATATAGTCTGAGTATCTTCAGAGTATAGTCTGAGTATCTCCAGAGTATAGTCTGAGTATCTTCAGAGTATAGTCGGA
>JAAOOA010001133.1:30000-42500 GCA_012861695.1 Trematomus loennbergii
GATATTATTTGATCCTATCTTATCTTCTACTTTACACCTGCATTTTGTACACTGTCCCTGCCTGCACCATGTCCAATGTTGTCTCTGTTGACAACCTACTAGGCGATTAAACTGATCTTGTATCTTGCTTATTTCTCTCTTAGGAAAGTGGGCACGCGATGACAGCTTCCTTGACACCATCATGGCGATGGACCGCCGTGCCATGGTCAGCAAGGAGAATGAGGACCTGCGTGCCAAGGAGATGCACGACGAACGGCTGCTGCATTCACACAAGGCCCAGGAATCGGACGACCAGCTGCTCATGGTGCAGCGCCATGACTCGCGCGCCATGCGACAGGTGGAGGTGTCGGCGCGCCAGGTGGAGGTGTCGGCGCGCCAGGTGGAGCAACAAAATACCTTTCAGGCTGGGCTTCTGGCAGTGCAAAGCGAGCTGATTAAATCCAACAGGCCTTCAATAAAAAAATTAAAAAACTTGTCGTCGTTGATAAACTGTACAATGACTTGTTGGGAGGCTGTGGTGCAGTGGTCTGGTGCGTTGGTGTTCGGATCAGGGGAGCACAGGTTCAAACCCCACTGCAGTCAGCATGTCGTTGTGTCCCTGGGCAAGACACTTCACCCCAAATTGCCTACACCTGGGACAGTTAATTTTGTATTATTGTGATTATATATATATGCCACTGTTATTAATACTGACACTTCACTTTGCACTAAGGTGTGTCTGCTGCTGAGCCTACCTATTGTTATTATATATATATATATATATATATATATATATGTTTTGATACTACTGACACTTTATTTGATATTGAAAATGTTAACTTCTATTTACATGCATACGACACACCTGGGACAGCGTGATGCTGTTATTGATATTGTCTTGAGTGTGCAATAAAAGAGAACCTACATGGCGATGAAACAGATCCTGTATCTTGCTTATTTCTCCTCTGACACTTTATCTTTACAGTGACCTGTGTAGCATCCTATACATCACATGTAAGTGATTATTCTGATACCATCATGTTTCATCGGTTATAAACTGGCGAAGCTTTATTTATTGTGGCTTTCAAAAAGATAATTTCATTGTATTTCAAAATGGCGTCCATATATAATTTCATTGTTTCAAAATGGCGTCCATCTATTTATAGAAAGAGAAATGGTTAAGTTTGTTATTACCAGTGTTGTGAGTTAATATTTTAATTAATTATAGTAAGGGAACATCTTAGGAGTTAGTGTATGAGTTTCAGAGCAGTGTAATAATTATTTGACCTAAAACTAAATGTTTTTATGAACATGGGGATTTGCTAACTTTTGATTTCCCCCATTTTACACGACACAAATGGAGGCCACTATGGGCCAAACTAACACGTAGGTTTCTGTAGGGTTCATGGCAGACGGATGCAGTTGCTCTCAGGAGGATATATAATAAAGGTGTGTTAGCTGCTGAGCCTATTTAGTGTGCATACGACACACCTGGCACAGTTTATTCATTTCACACGTAGCGTAGCGCGTGCATGTCGTCGTCCAATCCTTTTGTCAATCCTTCTTAACCGCCTTCGCTTCCGAATCAGCATTGCTATTGCATTTGACTGGTCGACGATCTGTATTTGTGTTTGCTTAAATAACTCAGACGAAGCTCATGTCTGAGGTCGGAAGGTAAACAGACGCCTCATTACAGCAGTGGGCGCGGGAGGTTTTTCTTCTTCTTTTCTCTCGGTTTTTTGGCGGATTGCAACTTTAAGGTGCATACCGCCACCTACTGTACTCGCCGTGAAGTTGTTTGCGGCCTGCCAGTAAACCCAAAGCAGAAGAAGAAGAAGTGACGTCAGCGGTTCATTTGCCTAATCCACCCCCAGGAACTCATTTTGGTGTGAACGCGATCTGCTTTAGTTCATCAGAACTAAAAGAGCTCTCATGAACTAAAGTTCTCATGAACTATTGTGGGAAAAGTACTTGGTGTGAACGCGCCTCTTGATCTCTTTTTCAAGGGAGACCTGCAGCATATAGGTTCCACATGAAACATGAAACAATAAAGGACATCATACATTATATTTACAGGATACATTTACATAGTTATAGACATTTACAAGTACCCATAGTATCAACGAGCATTTCATTTAGCCTAGCTTTACAAACATGCAGAGGAATGAGATTGCTCAGTTTCAATTCTTGCTGAAGATTGTTCCAAACAAGTGGAGCTGCACATAAGAGCTGTCTTACCTCAGACAGTCCTTGCTCTTGGCACATCTAACAAGACTACATCATGTGATCTCAGACAATAGCTGCTTGCAACTCTCTGTGTTATCAGAGAGCAGATAGAATACGTTGTAAGAGATGATTTAAGATGTACTGACCCAGGTGGCGTCCCCGCTGAGTATACGACGCCCAAGTCGGCTGCTGCCGCGCCCTGTGACACAAACACAACCCACAGGGAACACACACACACATCAGGAACACACACATAAGGAGGTGTGTGTTTCTGGTGTGTGTGTTACAGCTCCTCAGGCTGTAACACACACACATTAGGTGAGGGACCCACCAGGTGCAGCAGCGACAGGTGACCACTCAGCACGTTGTCATAGTTCAACTCGGGGTTCCTCCATTGGACGGAGTGGTTCTCGTACATCAGGAACATGCACTCCGTCTGGTTGTCCACCTCGCCAGCTGGAAACATCTGGTCAGACGTCTCGTTAAAACAGAAGGCGAACTTCCCCGCAAACAGGTTCACGCCCAACATGCTGAAAACCTGCAGAACCAGCAGAACCACCAGCAGAACCAGCAGCAGGGCCGGGGCCCCCCCAGCAGAGAGAGAACCACCACCTGCAGACAGACAGGGAGAGACAGACAGGTGGAGAGAGAGACAGTTCAACATCTGCTGACAGACAGGTGGAGACAGACAGGTACAGACAGACAGGTAGAGACAGACAGATGCAGACAGACAGGTGGAGACAGACAGGTGCAGACAGACAGGTGGAGACAGACAGGTACAAACAGACAGGTACATACAGACAGGTACAGACAGACAGGTGGAGACAGACAGGTGAGGACAGACAGGTGGAGACAGACAGGTACAAACAGACAGGTACAGACAGACAGGTACAGACAGACAGGTGCAGACAGACAGGTGGAGACAGACAGGTACAAACAGACAGGTACATACAGACAGGTACAGACAGACAGGTGGAGACAGACAGGTGAGGACAGACAGGTGGAGACAGACAGGTACAAACAGACAGGTACAGACAGACAGGTACAGACAGACAGGTGGAGACAGACAGGTGCAGACAGGACAGACAGGTGGAGACAGACAGGGAGAGACAGACAGGTACAGACAGACAGGTGGAGACAGACAGGTGCAGACAGGACAGACAGGGAGAGACAGACAGGTACATACAAACAGGTGGAGACAGACAGGAGAGACACGGAGAGACAGACAGGTACATACAAACAGGTGGAGACAGACAGGTCAACATCTGCTGACAGACAGGTGGAGACAGGCCAGATAGGGAGAGACAGACAGGACAGACAGGGAGAGACAGACAGGACAGACAGGTACAGGCAAAGAAGGAAAGACAGACAGGAGAGACAGGGAGAGACAGACAGGTGAAGACAGACAGGTGGAGACAGACAGGGAGAGACAGACAGGTGGAGACAGACAGGTGGAGACAGACAGGGAGAGACAGACAGGACAGACAGGGAGAGACAGACAGGACAGACAGGTACAGGCAAACAAGGAAAGATAGACAGGAGAGACAGGGAGAGACAGACAGGTGGAGACAGACAGGTGGAGACAGACAGGGAGAGACAGACAGGACAGACAGGGAGAGACAGACAGGTACAGACAGGTACAGACAGACAGGGAGAGACAAACAGGGAGAGACAGACAGGTAGAGACAGACAGGTACAGACAGAGACAGACAGGTACAGACAGACAGGGAGAGACAAACAGGGAGAGACAGACAGGTAGAGACAGACAGGTACAGACAGACAGGTGGAGACAGACAGGTACAGACAGACAGGGGAGGTTGAATTAAGTCATGTCTCACCCTCAGGCCCTGGAAGTGAGACAGGATCCTCAGGGGCCCCAGAGCTCGGAGGCTCCTCAGAAACAGGAAGAACCCGACAGAACCGATCCCAAAGATCTCAACCCCGAGAGACACCAGGAACAGCTGCAACGCCAAATGAGTACTTCCTGTTATTAATATACAACAATAACAACTTCCTGTCATCATTAGATATATGTTCATAGAGTCTCACGTGGAGGACCAGGAAGTCGAGGCAGCACCAGCCATCTCTGAAGTACTTGCTCAGTCCGAAGGCGCTCCACTTGAGGAGCATCTCGCTGAGGAAGAGGAGGGTGAACAGTTGATCGGCTCGATGAAGAACCTCCTTCAACAGCGGCCACTGATGAAGGTGCACGTCCTCGAACGCCTGTCACGTGACCAGGGACACAATGCATCACATGACCAGGGACACGATGCATCACATGACCAGGGACACGTCACATGACCAGGGACACAATGCATCACATGACCAGGGACACGACGCATCACATGACCAGGGACACGACGCATCACATGACCAGGGACACGTCACATGACCAGGGACACAATGCATCACATGACCAGAGACACGATGCATCACATGACAAGGGACACGTCACATGACCAGGGACACAATGCATCACATGACCAGGGACATGATGCATCACATGACCAGAGACACAATGCATCACATGACCAGAGACACGATGCATCACATGACCAGGGACACAATGCATCACATGACAAGGGACACATCACATGACCAGGGACACAATGCACACTGAACCACCACAAAGACACAATACTGTATATAAACATCAGAATCCCTACCAGAGCCACGCTGCTCAGCACGATGATGAAGATGATGAAGATCTCAAAGAGCTTGTGTTGGACGATGCAGAGGCAGAACCTCCTGAAGTTAGTCCAGACCCGCCCTGCTCCACGGGACGAGTCCACGACCTGGAGGGGACAGCACTCTGAAACACAAACAAAGACACTGATGCTGCTCTCCGATACTGGTCTCTGATTGGCTGTGTTGCTGGTCTCTGATTGGCTGTGTTGCTGGTCTCTGATTGGCTGTGTTGCTGGTCTCTGATTGGCTGTGTTGTGATGCTGGTCTCTGATTGGCTGTGTTACTGGTCTCTGATTGGCTGTGTTACTGGTATTTGATTGGCTGTGTTACTGGTCTCTGATTGGCTGTGTTACTGGTATTTGATTGGCTGTGTTACTGGTCTCTGATTGGCTGTGTTACTGGTCTCTGATTGGCTGTGTTACTGGTATTTGATTGGCTGTGTTGCTGGTCTCTGAATGGCTGTGTTACTGGTATTTGATTGGCTGTGTTGCTGCTCTCTGATTGGCTGTGTTAATGATCTATGATTGCCTGTGTTGCTGCTCTCTGATTGGCTCTTACTCTGGCTGCAGCAGTCCTCAGGGTCTCCGTGCTGATGGCCTTCAGGAGTTTTCTGCACAGAAGCATTCACAGTTTAGTACACATACTCAGAGTACTACACATACTCAGAGTACTACACATACTCAGACATAGTACTACACATACTCAGACATAGTACTACACATACTCAGAGTACTACACATACTCAGAGTACTACACATACTCAGACATAGTACTACACATACTCAGAGTACTACACATACTCAGAATACTACACATACTCAGACATAGTACTACACATACTCAGAGTACTACACATACTGCAGTATAATAAGAGCGTTTACTGCTTTCTGTTCAGGCGTCTCCTCGGGCACCTCGTGGTCTCCGTTGGTTCTGATGTCTAGAGCCAGGTGTTCCTTCCTGTCCACTTCCTGTCCGTCTCTCTCTGTCGTCAGACACAGGAAACAGTCATCAGATTAAAGAGATTCACCCCGAACCCTCTCTGACACCAGGAGTCACAATGGAGACGGATTTAGATAAAGCTCTAGATCAGGGGTGGGCAAACTTTTTGGCTCGGGGGCCACAATGAGTTTTAAAATTTGACAGACGGGCCGGGCCAGTAGCAGAAAAGTGACGGCTGATATTGTATTCTTTGAAAACTGCAACGGTTTCTTGGAAAATAAGACATACAGCCTTATATCGCACTTCGGTGATAAAATATTTAGCTGTCCACTCCTCATTAACATTGTCAACTTTTCTTTTCTTTGGTCCACTCATTGTTACAGATGCAGGTGGTAGTGGAGTACAGAGCTTCGTGACCACAGAGCGGGTGAACGTTGTGATCAGCTGTTTTAGCGCAGGGCTGCTGTACAGACCGACGTTAACAGCAGCCCTGTCTGTGCACACGGAGACCGACTCTGTCGTCCGGTGATCTAACCGCCTTCTGGAAAAGCTTCACAAGTACGTCGGTACGCAAATGCGCTTTGTGACACAAGTGACGGTACGCATTTCAGATTGTTGCCGCGCATGCGTACCTGCGTACCAGTTATGTGCACCCCTGGTCGGGTCGTTTTTAATCATACGAAGCCAGATTAAATGAAAGAACTACTTCTCCAACCTTATACCTTTCTCCAGAGTGCCGTGGTGCATTGTTTATTAATGTGGTTCTGCGGCATTACCGCCCGCTGCAGCGCTGCTCTTCCACAGGAGTTTAGTCTACTGTTAACTCACGGCAGCGGCCGCGGGAAAGTCTTCACTGTCCGACTGTCACACAAGCAGCTGATAAATATCCCCCATCCCCATCAGTGAATGTGTTTCAGTCTGAATTGACGCTGACAACGCTGACAACACAACGCTGTTATGAAAGTGTCTCTGGCATTCTACAGGTGATGTTAGCATAGCAACCGAAGCGAATCAGACTATCTTGACTACTTGTTGCTATCATATTGTGGCATAAGCCGTTTTCTAGACACTTATTTTACCAGCGTAGTTTTCGTCATGATTTTACTTGTGATGGCCACATGTAGCCCATGTATTGATTCGATAGCTGCAATAATACAAAACAACAGGAAAACGTCTGCCTCTTCACAATGGTCAATAACAGTGAATGGATGGTCATTAAAGTAAGGTCAAATAAACAGAATCACACTAAGCCTGGTTAGTGTTGCCTGACTTTATATAAGTTTTTTATAAGTGTGTGGTCGCGTTTTAGTCAATTTGCTCAGCGCTACTCAGTTACAACTTGTATTCGCCGTACTCGCCATGAACTGTTATTGCACAGGTTAATCTCGACCCCCTCCAATGTAAGCGTGACGTATTTGGTTCTTAGATCTTGCCGGGTTGCCGACTCCAGCAAAGGTCAATTGTGTCTAGAGTGCGCCATCTAGTGGGATCAACTGAAATGCCGGGTATTGCAGGAAAAAGGCAAAATTAATGCGGTCTTACTATAATTTGGACAATTTTGTACCAATATTCGGCGGGCCGGATTAAAAAGCCCAATGGGCCGTATATGGCCCGCGGGCCTTAGTTTGCCCATGCCTGCTCTAGATCCTGGTCTCACCTGTGAGTTCTGGTTTAGCGCCGGTCTTCCTCCCCAGCAGACTCCCAGCAGCTCTGTAGATCCGCCTCAAAGCCATCTGGACGTTGTTATTGACCTTCTCTTCTGGATATGCCGGACTGAGACCACGGAGCGGACTCAGCAACAAGACCAGGAACAGGTTCAGGGCCTGGAACCACAAAGAAAGTAATGACTAGACACAAGAACAGACTCCAGACCAGCAACAAGACCAGGTTACAATTACCAACTTTAAACTAGACCAGAGGTGGAGTGCACCAGCTGGGCGTAAAAAAGTAGTTCTTAACTCTAACGTCGGGCTTAGGTACGTCCGACTTAGTGATTCGAATTTACACCGAGTGCACCAAGCCTGACTAGTCACGGTCGTAGCTGCGCCTCGTCTTAAGATGCGCGTCCACGTCAATACATGCCAAACAGTAATTGTTGCTAAGCAACACACGTCTACATAATTTAACACTCAAACTTCTCCATTCAAAGCAGCCCGTTAGCGTAACATCTGAGCGCAATCAGCACCTGCCCAAAACCGGAAGCTGTCATACACTCTCGTAGCTCTCATAGCAGCTATATATGAAAACCCATAAATATGACGATGGATTATCAGTAATCATTTCAAAGTTAGGGTTAGGGTTAGGGTTAACCCTCCTAACCCTAACCCAGACACATTGGATTAACCTATGGATTAACCTTCAGCAGCGTTTTATGCGTTTTAATGCCATTGAACACAACTTTTGATCAGAGAAACAGCAACGGTAAGACTATTTCAGAAATAATCGTTGATGTGGTTTAGAACAGGATGGCGTTTTATCACAGCAGAATTTAACTTTATCTCCGGTAGAATTCTGATCAGGCATTAGCTCCGCCTCCTCTTATTTATTTTTTTCAAGCTAAGGACCCAAGATCCGCGTTTCTCTAACAGGGCTTCAAAAGAGGGGTTTGAGCAGTATGAGGGATGGCTACAATGGGTGAACTGTTTGGTATTTTGAAAAAAAACCTTCAAAGACATGTTTTGTACAGGTATGGTCCTACAATATATTTTTCAAATATAGCATGATAGGTCCACTTTAAGCTAGTTGTAGCAAAATGCCTCCGTTCTCTACAGATGACTTCCACAAACTTCAACAGAAGATGGCTGTGTTGGAAATGAAAATGCAACGGTTGGAAGTTAACGTGGAAGTGAATGGACTATGTTGTGGGAATAACACCACTTTACCAGTGTTGCAAGATAATGGAAAAGGGTATGCTAACTCACAGCTAGTTAGCAGCTACAAGGTTTCCAAGGAACAGGAGGGCTGTGTACTGGGTAATAAATCTACAAGTGGTAGTCCTCCCTGGAACTCTCTGGGTGCAAAGCCTAAGAGTAAATCATTTCCATGGGATTTGGGAGGACGAATAACAGGCAGAGCCCAGCGCTCTGAAATCTGTGATGCGACCGGCTGGCCTGCATTGTTATCACCCAGGAAGAGTGCCTCTTCAACCCCTATTCATACTAGGAAACAGCCGTGGACAGCTGCTAAAGGGAGAACTACAAACAATCCTCCTAAACCACCAAGTGTGCCAATCCAGAACAGATACGCTCCGCTGACCGAGAACCGGAGATCTCTTTCTGATGACCTGGATAACCTGTCCTCTTCACACAGCAGGGTAAGGACCAATAGCTACTCCAAAAGTAAAAGGCTAGAGGGAAAGCTAACGACTGGGCCTGAAACTCTGATTGTGGGTGACTCTGCTGTAAGAGATGTAAAAGGTCTGTGTAGTAAGAACAACACCAAAGTACTCTGTTTTCCCAAGGATATGGTCTCCGACTTGGCTGAGAAGATCCTGCATATTGGGGCTGAACATCCGACTGTGAAGAATGTGGTACTACATATTGGAACAAATGATGTTGTGAAACAACAGTCAGAAGCGCTGAAAGAAGACTTTAAATGTCTGTTGGAAACTGTCAGCTCTCTAAATGCGGAGGTGTTCATCAGTGGCCCTCTACCGCCAGTCAGAAGAGGAGTGGAGAGATTCAGCAGACTGTTTGCATTGAACATGTGGCTTTCAGCTGCCTGCACTGACCATTCTGTCCATTTTATTGACAATTTTAACTTTTTCTGGGATCGCAGACATCTTTTTAAGGCAGATGGAGTTTGCCTGAACAAGTCAGGAGTTAAATTGTTTATCTCTAACATATTCAACTGCCTGCGTCAGCAATCTGTTCCCTCTGCCAAGGACAAGAAGAAAACACAACACATTGCGCAGAAAACCCTGAAGAAGTATCACTGCACCCGCCTGAGGAATGTTCTGATTATGGGAGACCTATGACACATGGAGGAGCTCCACTGCCCGTCGCCCCCCCTGTCAACGCCTTTGAGGATACTCTTCATTCATCCGCCAGCTCTCTCTACTCTCCGCTCACCCTTTCACCCTCGCCCTCCCCCCTGGAGTTTGATGACCGCATGAAGGCGAGATGCAGGGTTGGCAGCATGTCCTTTACCCCCGCCCTCAACGACGCCCACCAAAATCACCGAAGAAGCGCGCGCACCATCTCCCCCGTCTTCATCACCGTGCCTACGTCAACCACCTCCCCCCTTCAAGAAAGCATCTGCAGTCTCCGAAGCCTGATAAGGATGTGTGTGTACAAAACGCAACAAACTTTTACTGATATGTGCTGGGTCCAGGCTCAAGGGCATATGGCACTCTCAACTCTTTCCAGCACATGCCGGGGCCCTGCCTGCCAGTAGCTTTGCCGATATCTGTGTTGATAGGTAATAGATTAAGAGCGGTAAATCAGCTTAGAAACAGGAAGTGCTCAAACGTTTGTGTGAGGTTATCAAATTTAGCAGTGATTCCATGTCAGCCACAGCTTGTCACAACATTTTTTACTGATAGTGTATTTAACAAACTTAAACTAGCTTTATTAAATGTCAGGTCTTTGGCAGGAAAAACATTTTTAATCAATGATTTTATCACTGAGCACAATCTCGATTTTATGTTTTTAACGGAAACTTGGATTGAACAAAATAACAGTGCAGCTGTTCTTATCGAATCAACACCTCCCAACTTTAGTTTTATGAGTCAGGAAAGAATGCATAAGAAAGGGGGTGGAGTTGCTATTTTGTTCAATGATTCCATTCAATGCAGGAAGACATCTTATGGGGACTTTGCTTCTTTTGAATATGTGGCCCTTCAGCTGAAATGCTCCTCTCGAGCTCTGTTCCTAAATATCTATAGACCACCCAAATACTGTGCAAGCTTTTTTGATGATTTTACTGAACTGCTGTCTATAGTGTGTATTGACTTTGACCGTTTAGTCATTGTTGGTGATTTTAACATCCATGTTGACAACCCCCAGGACAGAGGGGCTAAAGAACTGTTTTGTGTTCTTGATAACTATGGACTGACTCAGCATGTGGCGGAGCCCACGCACAATAAGGGGCACACTCTGGACTTAATTATCTCAAAGGGTCTGAATATCTCAAAGGTTGTGGTGACTGATGTTGCACTCTCTGATCATTCCTGTGTTTTCTTTGAGAGCTCTATTTCTGTTCACAAAAATGTTCAGAAAGAGGTAACCACAAAGCGATATTTAACAGAAAATACTAGGGAAATGTTTACTTATAATTTTTCATCCACACTTGCCCCTGCTAACATCTCAGTAAATGAGCTAGTAGATCATTTTAATTCAAAAATTAAAAATGTTATAGATACCATTGCTCCAACTAAGGTAAAGGAAGTGATTAGCAAGAAAATATCGCCATGGAGAAAGGCCATGACCGTGAGAACAGAAAAAAGAGAGTGTCGAAAAGCTGAACGTAGGTGGAGAAAAACAAATCTCCAGGTTCACTTTGAAATCTATAAAGAGAGACTTGGCCTTTATAATTTGGAATTGAAAAACGCACGACAGTCTTTCTTCTCTGACATCATTACCAAAAACAAAAACAACGCACGTGCCTTGTTTGCTACCGTCGACAGACTAACTAACCCCCCAGTGTCAGTAGCCTCTGAATTTCTATCCACCAGGGCGTGCAATGATTTTGCCTCCTTCTTCACTGACAAAATTCAGAAAATTAGACAAGCAGTCAGTGCCTCTACATCAGGTACAGCAAATGTTTTGTCCCTATGTCCACCTAATATCAATTCAAACACCATGACACAATTCAATCAGATTAATGGTAAAAACTTAGAGGACATTATTCAACTTCTGAAATCCTCCTCCTGCTGCCTTGATATTATTCCAACAGGATTTTTCAAAGATGTTTTTCCTTGCATGGCCTCAGATCTACTTCATATAGTAAACACATCTCTTCACTCAGGTATTTTTCCAGAGGCCCTGAAAACTGCAGTCATTAAACCGCTCTTAAAAAAGAATAATCTAGATGCTCAGTAATGAACAATTACAGGCCATATCAAACCTGCATTTAAATAACTCTTTGGATGTGTTCCAGTCAGGATTTCGTCCAAACCACAGCACTGAGACTGCTCTTGTAAAGGTCTTCAATGACATCCACTTAAACACAGACAGTGGCAGAACTTCAGTGTTAGTATTATTAGATCTCAGTGCTGCGTTTGACACTGTTGACCACAACATATTACTAGACCGACTGGTGAATATGCAGATGACACACACAATTACGTAACCATTTCACCAGGAGACTATGCTCCAATTCAAACACTGAGTAAGTGCATTGAACAAATCAATGACTGGATGTGTCAGAACTTTCTCCAATTAAACAAAGATAAAACTGAGGTAATGGTTTTTGGAGCCAAGGCAGAACGTATAAAAGTTAGCGCTGAGCTTCAGTCTGCAATGTTCAAAACAACAGATACAGCCAGAGATCTAGGTGTAGTCATGGACTCTGACCTGAGTTTCAACAGTCACATTAAAACAGTTACTAAATCAGCCTACTATCACCTAAAGAACATATCTAGGATTAAAAGAATAATGTCACAGCAGGATCTGGAGAAACTTGTCACATTAATAGGTTGTTAAATGTTAAGAAGCCCTGAGACACAG
>JAAOOA010001133.1:47500-107500 GCA_012861695.1 Trematomus loennbergii
CGTCAGGAAACACCGCGTGTCCGTCAGGAAACACGCCGCGTGTCCGTCAGGAAACACGCCGCGTGTGTGTCCGTCAGGAAACACGCCGCGTGTCCGTCAGGAAACACGCTGTTTACAAACAGTTCCAAACATCCACTGATAAACTGCGATGTTAACAACCTCATGATAACCTCATGTTTTTAACTTAGGATCATACCTGTGTTTAGTCTAGAAAAAGGTCAATGTGTGCATTTTATTATAAAGTTGTGTATATTTACAGACTGTTGCAAAAACTAAGAAGCTTATAAACATCAGGTTTAAAACTAAAAGAGCTTTACAAAAACACAATTAAAGATGGTTCGAGTTTTATTTTAGTTATTAATTATTATTTTTTGTCAAAGAGATGCTGATTTGAAACCGTTGATACATACAGTTACGGCATTCCTGTTTCTGAGGAGAGAGGGAGTTTGTCCCAAAGCTTGATGCTGTATTTACTCCCTCCATCTGACAGGAGGGAGCCTCGTTGAGCTGAGAGTGAGACTCCACGGAGTTCACTCCGTCACGGAGAGGGAGTGGGTAGGGGTAGGGTGTAGGACGTGGTTTGGGATTGGGCTGAAGTCTCACCTGAGCCGCTGACAAACAGGAAGTCTCACCTGAGCCGCTGACAAACAGGAAGTCTCACCTGAGCCGCTGACAAACAGGAAGTCTCACCTGAGCCGCTGACAAACAGGAAGTCTCACTGAGCCGCTGACAAACAGGAAGTCTCACCTGAGCCGCTGACAAACAGGAAGTCTCACCTGAGCCGCTGACAAACAGGAAGTCTCACCTGAGCGCTGACAAACAGGAAGTCTCCCCTGAGCCGCTGACAAACAGGAAGTCTCACCTGAGCCGCTGACAAACAGGAAGTCTCACCTGAGCCGCTGACTGTCACTACCCGATCTGCCCCCCTGCCCGATCTGTACTGAGCATGTGCGAGATGGACCGCCATATTGGACAACTCCGTACGGCAACCCAACTAGGACACTTGACACAGTGGCTTTTGGCAAAGCACACAAAGACAACTCAAAGAACTGATAGAGATGAGTTATTGTTATTACAACGTGACTTCTCTATTATTTAACAACTCTTTTTATTGGGTTCTTTTATTTGGGGTTAAGTACATTGTCAGAATGAGTGAGACATTAACTTCTGTTAGACAGCTATCATACTGAATAAATATGTACTCTGAATGTATGCAAACATGTATGGCATATAGCTGTCTAACAGAAGTTAAATCCATGTCTCACTTATTCTGACAATGTACTTAACCCCAAATAAAAAGAGTTGTTAAATAATAGTGAAGTCACGTTGTAATAACAATAACTCATCTCTCTCGGTTCTTTGTGTGCTTTGCCAAAAGCCACTGTGTCAAGTGTCCTATCAGAGTTGCCGTATGTAGTTGTCCAATATGGCGGACCATCTCGCACATGCGCAGTACAGATCGGGCAGGGGGGCAGATCGGCAGGAGGGCAGATCGGGCAGGGGGGCAGATCGGGTAGGAGGGCAGATCGGGCAGGGGGGCAGATCGGGCAGGGGGGCAGATCGGGCAGGGGGGCAGATCGGGCAGGGGGGCAGATCGGGTAGTGACACTGACAAACAGGAAGTCTCACCTGGAAATATCCGTACGGATCGAAGGCCACGAGTTTCAGGAGCATCTCAACGATAAAGATCGCCGTGAAGACCTGATGGAGCACAGACAGGTGGAGACAGACAGGTGGAGACAGACAGGTGGAGACAGACAGGTGAAGACAGACAGGTGGAGACAGACAGGTGGAGACAGACAGGTGGAGACAGACAGGTGGAGCACAGACAGGTGGAGACAGACAGGTGGAGACAGACAGGTGAAGACAGACAGGTGAAGACAGACATGTGGAGACAGACATGTGGAGACAGACAGGTGAAGACAGACAGGTGGAGCACAGACAGGTGGAGACAGACAGGTGGAGCACAGAGAGGTGGAGCACAGACAGGTGGAGCACAGACAGGTGGAGACAGACAGGTGGAGACAGACAGGTGAAGACAGACATGTGGAGACAGACATGTGGAGACAGACATGTGGAGACAGACAGGTGAAGACAGACAGGTGGAGCACAGACAGGTGGAGACAGACAGGTGGAGCACAGAGAGGTGGAGCACAGACAGGTGGAGCACAGACAGGTGGAGACAGACAGGTGGAGACAGACAGGTGGAGACAGACAGGTGAAGACAGACAGGTGAAGACAGACAGGTGGAGACAGACAGGTGAAGACAGACAGGTGGAGCAGGAGATTTGTCACATCTTTCCTGGGTGCAACCCACAAACCCATCCCACACATGGTATGTAAATGAACAGGCTTTCCGGAAGCGGAAGCATTGTTACAACAAAGAAATCTAATCTACCAAACACACATTTCCTTACTTTCTGTGTTAAGTGTATATGGTCCCACTCACCAGCTGTACGTCATTCAGCATGGAGCTAAACTGCGGCGTCATGGGGAAATGTTCCAGAGACATGAAGATGGCGTTGATGACGAGGCAGAGCACGACCCCGAGGTCGAACAGCGGGTCCCTCACCAGGGCCTGGAGCCGCTGTTTGAGCCCCCGCCAGCAGCCACAGCAGTTCCACTTCAGGAAGACTTTAGAGGTGACAGAGCAGCAAGCAGGACACGAGCGCTGGACCTCCTCCAACCCTGAAACACAACCAGCTGCAGGAACCTGTTTCTGGTGGGACCCTGAAGGCAGCATCGCCCTGGTCCAATGGGATGGCTCCATGTGATTTTAGAGTATTGAAGAAAGCTTGTGTGTGTGTGTGTGTGTGTGTGTGTGGTGTGGTGTGTGTGTGTGTGTGTGTGTGTGTGTGTGTGTGTGTGTGTGTGTACCTTCCATGCTGTCCTTCTTCCCCCTCTGGTTCCTGTGAGAGCGCCGCCCTGCTGGCAGCCTGTTGAAACAGCACCAGGTGTTATTAAAGCTTTATAAAGTGTGATGGTGTCTGGGAGCTGAACTGATCTCACCTCCTCTTCCTCGCTCCTCTTTATCGCCTCCAGGATCTGATGAACTCTTCTTCTCTCTGTTTTGATTCGCTGACCGCCGCCCCCTGCTGCTCGCCGGCTACCAAGGCAACCACCGCCACGATGAGGCTGAGGACAAAGAACCCGGCGGGGAAAACGACGAGCAGGAAGAAAGTGAGGTAGGGTTTACCTGAGGATCGCAACACCTGTGGAGAGAAGGGAGGTTACTTACTAACACTAACAGTGACTAACACTAACACCTGTGGACAGACGGGAGGTTATAACTAACTAGTGACTAACACTAAACACCTGTGACAGACGGGAGGTTATAACTAACTAGTGACTAACACTAACACCTGTGGAGAGGAGGTTATAACTAACTAGTGACTAACACTAAACACCTGTGGACAGATGGTAGGTTATAACTAACTAGTGACTAACACTAACACCTGTGGACAGAGGTAGGTTATAACTAACTAGTGACTAACACTAACACCTGTGGACAGACGGAGGTTATAACTAACTAGTGACTAACACTAACACTGTGGACAGACGGGAGGTTATAACTAACTAGTGACTAACACTAACACTGTGGACAGACGGTAGGTTATAACTAACTAGTGACTAACACTAACACGTGTGGACAGACGGTAGGTTATAACTAACTAGTGACTAACACTAACACTGTGGACAGACGGGAGGTTATAACTAACTAGTGACTAACACTAACACCTGTGGACAGACGGGAGGTTATAACTAACTAGTGACTAACACTTGTGGACAGAGGAGGTTATAACTAACTAGTGACTAACACTAACACCTGTGGACAGACGGAGGTTATAACTAACTAGTGACTAACACTAACACCTGTGGACAGACGGGAGGTTATACTAACTAGTGACTAACACTAACACCTGTGGACAGACGGGAGGTTATACTAACTAGTGACTAAAACACCTGTGGACAGACGGTAGGTTATAACTAACTAGTGACTAACACTAACACTGTGGACAGACGGTAGGTTATAACTAACTAGTGACTAACACTAACACGTGTGGAAAACGGTAGGTTATAACTAACTAGTGACTAACACTAACACCTGTGGACAACGGTAGGTTATAACTAACTAGTGACTAACACTAACACGTGTGGAAACGGTAGGTTATAACTAACTAGTGACTAACACTAACACTGTGGAAACGGTAGGTTATAACTAACTAGTGACTAACACTAACACGTGTGGACAACGGTAGGTTATAACTAACTAGTGACTAACACTAACACCTGTGGAAAACGGTAGGTTATAACTAACTAGTGACTAACACTAACACTGTGGACAAACGGTAGGTTATAACTAACTAGTGACTACACTAACACCTGTGGACAGACGGGAGGTTATAACTAACTAGTGACTAACACTAACACGTGTGGACAAACGGTAGGTTATAACTAACTAGGACTAACACTAACACCTGTGGACAGACGGGAGGTATAACTAACTAGTGACTAACACTAACACGTGTGGACAAACGGTAGGTTATAACTAACTAGTGACTAACACTAACACCTGTGGACAGACGGTAGGTTATAACTAACTAGTGACTAACACTAACACCTGTGGACAAACGGTAGGTTATTACTAACTAGTGACTAACACTAACACGTGTGGACAAACGGTAGGTTATTACTAACTAGTGACTAACACTAACAACCGTGGACAGACCAGCCGCGGCGTTATGGGTGGGCCCACCACTCTGGCACTGGGCCCACCCATTCATTGATAAAAAATGACTGGGCGTAAATATAGTTCCAACATTTTTGATCAAAATTAACGATTAAATAATAAAATAAGAGCAAACGTGTGTTCCCTTTCAAAAAATAATAAAATTAAAAGCATTAAACATTAATTAAAGTAATCAGGCCGAACTCATAGTCAAAGCGCGGGAGCAAACACATCGTAGAACGTCTCGCGGCCGCGCGCAGACGAAGGAGGACAGTGAACTGGACAGACACAAAAAATATACCGCGCTCACTAACGATGTCACAACAATCGATGTTCAGTTTTTTTAAAAGAGTAAGAACAGAGTCGCCGCTGCCGGAACCACCACACTCATCATCCTCACAGCAGGTGCCGCCTCAGAGAGACGAGAGTGTGTTTAATGTTGTGCCCCGCTGAGCTCAGTCCCTTTGCGGGACGTAGCATCCGTTGCAGGTCAACAGAAAATAGCATCCCAGTGCCGGACCTCTCAGCCATAGATGACCCGGCGGCTACACAGCCAAAGCTCATAAAGTACCCTCAGACACTTCTCTACCCTCAGACACTTCTCTACCCTCAGACACTTCTCTACCCTCAGACACTTCTCGGGCAAAGGAAAAGGAGCTCCGCTGCCCACTGGTATGACAAGAACACATTCTTGGAGTATAGCATTAGCAAGGACAGTGTGTTTTGTAAAATGTGCCAGCATTTTAGAGAGAGAGGCGGGGCCGGCGGAGAAGATACATTCAGTCGCCATGGTTACAGGGACTGGAAACACATCGACTATGCTCTCAGTAAACACGAATGTCATTCTAGGCATAGCCTATTTTTATTAGATTATTAACTAAATCGCGAAAAAAACATTTGAACAGGCCCACCGAAATTACATTAGCCCACCCACAATTGAAATCATCAGTTATGTGATGCTAATCTTCAGTCATGTGATGCTAATCTTCAGTCATGTGATGCTAATCTTCAGTCATGTGACGCTCATCATCAGTCATTTGATGCTCATCATCAGTCATGTGATGCTCATCATCAGTCATGTGATGCTCATCATCAGTCATGTGACGCTCATCATCAGTCATGTGATGCTCATCATCAGTCATGTGACGCTCACCTGCAGCATCAGGTTTTCCCAGAAGTCCTTGCTCACCAGCCGGACCACAGACAGCAGGGACCAGCCGAACGAGTCGAAGCTGGTGTATCCGTAGTCAGGGTTCCTCCCCGTCCTGATACAGCTGTAACCTGGAGGACAGACCCTGAACACATCATCATCTTCATCATCATCACCATCATCATCAGCACCTTCATCATCATCACCTTCATCATCATCACCCCCATCGTACACATGAATTTGAACACGTACCCGGCATTAGAGGTGTTTCCACACAGCAGAGCGTCCCTTTGATCGGGCAGGTAGTATAGGTTTGCTAGAGGACAGACAGACAGTCTTCATCACCACCATATTCTTCATCACCACCATATAATCATCTTCATCATCATCACCATACCGTGGTCGTTGATGTACTTGGCGTAGTTATACTGGCTGTAGTTGTACTGGGAGCTCTGGTTGTTTGAGGACTCTGGCAGCCAGACCACACACTTATGCTTCAGGCTTCCCATGAATAAATGCTGACCAATCAGAGCGCAGAGGCCAAAGAAAAAAAGCATCAGAGCGATGACACCACCGAGTCTCTTCACTGATTGGACGAGATCTCCAACAGTCTTCTTGAGACCTGAGAGGGGCAGGGTTTGAAACTGCCACCTTAAAACCCTTTAGTGAACAATAATCTACCTACACGCATGCACACACACACACACACACACACACAAAAACACACAAAAAACACACACACAAAAAAACACACACACACACACTCACACACACACAGACACAAACACACACACACACTGACCTGGGATGACTGGGATGATCTTCAGTACACGAGCGACTGAACCCAGTACAGTAAATATCCTCACATTTACAACCTGTGTCAGATATCTGAAACAACAAACCAAACCACAATCTCATGAAAACAGCAAAAACAGAAACACAAAAGGACTACTGTAGTGTATGACGCCCATATTTATATATATATGTACATTATAGATTTTACCACATTATTGTATACGTAATATTTAATATTTTTGGAGTACCCGGTGCAGATGACCAGCACGTCCAGCCAGTTCCAGCCGCCTCTGAGGAAGGTGAAGCGTCCAGCACAGAGTCCTCGGGCCACGACTTTAACCACCGCTTCAAACGTGAAGATGGCCATGAACACGCGTCTGTTCAAAGACAGAAAAAACACTGAAACATTGAAGAGTACAAAAGTAAATGTAAAAAACTGAAATTAATGAACAAAAGTGGAGATAGAAAAGTTGAATAAGACAAAACAAATAATCAAAGTAAATTGAGAGAGAAGTAGGAACATTTCCTCATAGACTTCTCTACAATCTGAGGTAATAAAGAGAGAGAGAAGTAGGAACATTTCCTCATAGACTTCTCTACAATCTGAGGTAATAAAGAGAGAGAGAAGTAGGAACATTTCCTCATAGACTTCTCTACAATCTGAGGTAATAAAGAGAGAGAGAAGTAGGAACATTTCCTCATAGACTTCTCTACAATCTGAGGTAATAAAGAGAGAGAGAAGTAGGAACATTTCCTCATAGACTTCTCTACAATCTGAGGTAATAAAGAGAGAGAGAAGTAGGAACATTCCTCATAGACTTCTCTACAATCTGAGGTAATAAAGAGAGAGAGAAGTAGGAACACTTTCCTCATAGACTTCTCTACAATCTGAGGTAATAAAGAGACAGAGAAGTAGGAACATTTCCTCATAGACTTCTCTACAATCTGAGGTAACAAAGAGACAGAGAAGTAGGAACATTTCCTCATAGACTTCTCTACAATCTGAGGTAATACAGAGAGAGAAGTAGGAACACTTTCTCATAGACTTCTCTACAATCTGAGGTAATAAAGAGAGAGAGAAGTAGGAACATTTCCTCATAGACTTCTCTACAATCTGAGGTA
Source organism: Trematomus loennbergii (assembly GCA_012861695.1). Lineage (NCBI taxonomy): Eukaryota > Metazoa > Chordata > Actinopteri > Perciformes > Nototheniidae > Trematomus > Trematomus loennbergii. Next base: position 55,296 of record JAAOOA010001133.1, read on the forward strand.
ATACAGAGAGACTGAAGTAGGAACATTTCCTCACAGAGTCGCCCCTGCTGGTTATCAGAGACGATGCAGCTTTAAAGGTACGTCCACACGGCAGCATGCGTTGAAGCTTGCCGGCGGGCGTGTCTGAAGCTCGACCTACAACCAATCACATGAATCTCCCGCCCCGCCCACACACAAGCACGCGGTTTGATTGGCTAGAGCTTGTACTGGCATATGATTTGATTGGCTGACGCTTCCGTCGAAGCTTGAAAAGTTGAACTTTTCTCGACTTTTGAAACGAGCAAAGCGAAGCGACAGAACCACAATGCAGTTCGGGAAAGCGTGACGTCACCCCATTCAAAGTTAATGGAAGAAGCGTTGAGGCTTCAACGCACGCCGCCGTGTGGACGGGCCGTAAGGAACTTCTCTCTGACTCTTGGGTTTCTGTTTACTTTAGATGTAATACCTCTATTATCTTTCCTCTTGCGCCCCCCTCAGCACAAACTGTTCATGTTTTTGTATTCTCCAGGTTGCCGCTGTGTGAATGCACTGAAGACAGCAGTGGAACTTCCTGAGGATAGCTGAGGTCAAACTGAGTCTCACACTGAGGACGATTTGTTCAGAGATTCAGACTTCCTCTTCAAATACATTTCTATGCTGTGAGTCACTTCTGTTGTTTCCTGACAGCAGTGTGTGTGTGTGTGTGTGTGTGTGTGGTGTGTGTGTGTGTGTGTGTGTGTGTGTGTGTGTGTGTGTGTGTGTGTGTGTGTGTGTGTGTGTGTGTGTGTGTGTGTGTGTGTGTGTGTGTGTGTGCGCAAACTCACTCCACAGTGCTGCTCCACTCTGGAGGTTCGCTCAGCGTCATGAACACACAGCTGCTCAGGATCGTCAGGAGGATGAACCAACTGAATAAAGTTTTCTTTATTAAGAACAAACTCAGCGACATTTGAAACACACATGAGTGGCATCACATCTCTGCAGTAAACTCAGCCTGCAGGTTACTAATGTTCCAGAAAACACATAAATACATCAACTGTGACTGCATTTAAGTGTCTCTAAAAGAGATGTTCCTGTAGTTATACTGAGCACAACATGACACCTCACAGTTCTCTCATTTAATTTAATTTCAATCTTTATTTCGAACAGATTAACAACAAATAAAAAATAACAAATTTTGTTTTTCACATTTGTTATTTTTTATTTGTTGTTAATCTGTTCGAAATAAAGATTGAAATGAAATGAAACTGTTATATATGTCTATTCATCTGTTATATATGTCTATATCATCTGTTATATATGTCTATATCAACTGTTATATATGTTTATATCAACTGTTATATATGTCTATACAAAGTGTTATATATGTCTATATCAACTGTTATATATGTCTATATCAACTGTTATATATGTCTATATCAACTGTTATATATGTCTATACAAAGTGTTATATATGTCTATATCAACTGTTATATATGTCTCTACAACTGTTATATATGTCTATATCAACTGTTATATATGTCTATATCAACTGTTATATATGTCTATACAAAGTGTTATATATGTCTATATCAACTGTTATATATGTCTATATCAACTGTTATATATGTCTATATCAACTGTTATATATCTATACAAAGTGTTATATATGTCTATATCAACTGTTATATATGTCTATATCAACTGTTATATATGTTATATCAACTGTTATCTATATCAACTGTTATATATGTCTCTACAAACTGTTATATATGTCTATATCAACTGTTATATATGTCTATATCAACTGTTATATATGTCTATACAAAGTGTTATATATGTCTATATCAACTGTTATATATGTCTATATCAACTGTTATATATGTCTATATCAACTGTTATATATGTCTATATCAACTGTTATATATGTCTATATCAACTGTATATATGTCTAAACAAACTGTTATATATGTCTATACAAACTGTTATATATGTCTATATCAACTGTTATATACGTCTATATCAACTGTTATATATGTCTATACAAACTGTTATATATGTCTATACAAATTGTTATATATGTCTATATCAACTGTTATATATGTCTATATCAACTGTTATATATGTCTATATCAACTGTTATATATGTCTAAACAAACTGTTATATATGTCTATACAAACTGTTATATATGTCTATATCAACTGTTATATACGTCTATATCAACTGTTATATATGTCTATACAAACTGTTATATATGTCTATACAAACTGTTATATATGTCTATATCAACTGTTATATATGTCTATATCAACTGTTATATATGTCTATATCAACTGTTATATATGTCTATACAAAGTGTTATATATGTCTATATCAACTGTTATATATGTCTATATCAACTGTTATATATGTCTATACAAAGTGTTATATATGTCTATATCAACTGTTATATATGTCAATATCAACTGTTATATATGTCTATACAAACTGTTATATATGTCTATATCAACTGTTATATATGTCTATACAAAGTGTTATATATGTCTATATCAACTGTTATATATGTCTATATCAACTGTTATATATGTCTATACAAACTGTTATATATGTCTATATCAACTGTTATATATGTCTATATCAACTGTTATATATGTCTATATCAACTGTTATATATGTCTATATCAACTGTTATATATGTCTATATCAACTGTTATATATGTCTATACAAACTGTTATATATGTCTATATCATCTGTTATATATGTCTATACAAACTGTTATATATGTCTATACAAACTGTTATATATGTCAACTGTTATATATGTCTATACAAACTGTTATATATGTCTATACAAACTGTTATATATGTCTATACAAACTGTTATATATGTCTATATACTGGTAGAGGATATGAGTGGGTGAGGGTCAGGACGATGGCGGCTCTCCTCAGAGGGTTGGAGGCACTCAGCAGGGAGAGAGCCGGACCGCCATGTAACCTGTGGAGGACATTTCCTCTGCTGAGGACCACGAAGGTCTGCAGACAAACAGAGAGACAGGTCAGACAGACAGGTCAGAGAGACAGGTCAGACAGACAGGTCAGAGAGACAGGTCAGACAGACAGACAGACAGACAGACAGACAGACAGACAGACAAAAGACAGAGAGACAGTCAGAGAGAGAGACAGCAGACAGAGAGACAGAAAGACAGACAGACAGAGAGAGAGAGACAGGTCAGAGAGACGGGTCAGAGAGACAGACAGACAGACAGACAGACAGACAGAAAGACAGAGAGACCGTCAGAGAGACAGGCAGAGATACAGGCAGACAGACAGTCAGAGAGACAGACAGACACACAGACAGACAGATAGACAAACAGACAGACAGACAGACAGAAAGACAGACAGAAAGACAGACAGAGAGACATACAGACAGAGAGACAGACAGACAGAGAGACAGACAGACAGACAGACAGATAGACAGACAGTCAGAGAGACAGACAGAGAGACAGACAGACAGACAGATAGACAGACAGACAGTCAGAGAGACAGACAGACAGACAGACAGACAGATAGACAGACAGACAGTCAGAGAGACAGACAGAGAGACAGGCAGGGAAGAGAGATAGACAAACAGACAGACCGACCTTCTGCGATTGGTAGTAGGGATCCATCTCCTCCAATGGGATGTTCAGAAACTCTGGGGGCGGGTATCCGAAGAAGAAGGGGAGGGGCTTCCCAGCCTCCAGCTGAACGACCTGCAGAGAGACAGCCAATCATGAGAGACCAAATCACAGTCCCCGAGAGACGGTCTGTAACAGGTCCCTGTGGTCCCCAACATGTCCCAGGTTCTGACCCGGGAGTTGGACTCTCACAGGTCCCTGTGGTCCCCAACAGGTCCCAGGTTCTGACCTGAGAGACGGTCTGTAACAGGTCCCTGTGGTCCCCAAGAGGTCCCAGGTTCTGACCCGGGAGTTGGACTCTCACAGGTCCCTGTGGTCCCCAACAGGTCCCAGGTTCTGACCTGAGAGACGGTCTGTAACAGGTCCCTGTGGTCCCCAACATGTCCCAGGTTCTGACCCGGGAGTTGGACTCTCACAGGTCCCTGTGGTCCCCAACAGGTCCCAGGTTCTGACCCGGAATTGGACTCTCACAGGTCCCTGTGGTCCCCAACAGGTCCCAGGTTCTGACCTGAGAGACGGTCTGTAACAGGTCCCTGTGGTCCCCAAGAGGTCCCAGTTCACACACAATCTGCTTTACATTAAATACCATAACAATCCCATTCTGAGTCCTTTACAACATCTGTACCTCTGAGGTCTGCCGGTCCTGGACCCGCTCTCTGGAGGCCGGTTTGAGGCGTCTGAAGGTCTCAGATCCAGCAGGAGGCAGCAGAGACGCCATGCGGGTTCCCTTCAGTCGGGCTCGGACCCCACCCTCCATCAGCTGCTTCCTGTGTGGGGGGGGGGGGGCAGATAAAGTTTAGACGTATTCAAGTCAACTATTTATAATTTCGTCAGGGCTTAGTCTGCAGCTCATACTGTCCTATAGTGAACCAGTAAATGTCTCCGTTATATATATTCCATTATAAAACGGACAAGTCAAATCAAGCAATCTGATTGGTTCTTAGCCGTGATATAATGAGCGTGAAAGAGAAGCTGTAAACTTTTCAATAATCCAAACATCTTTAGAATATGATCACAACCAATCATTTAAACTTGTTTATTCTTATCTTATGTTACCTATAGCATTCTTTATTTTTATCTATGCATATTTTACTAATCACTCCCCTTTTAAACTGTTGCAAAAACGTGATTGGTCGATATTCATTGTGGGGGGTGGGGGGAGGAGGGGTGAGGAGGGGGGAGGAGGGGAGGAGGGGTGATAGATAGATATAGAGTTGTAGTAAGTAGATAGAGTTCACTATGATTGAGGTTTCGTTTATGCATAGGGTAGATTCTTTTAATTACATTTCCTTTTTTTTAGTGTATTTTTACATTTTGGATTCGCTTGGCGAGCTACTTATTGAGGGCTTGGCGAGCTACTTATTGAGGGCTTGCGAGCTACTTATTGAGGGCTTGCGAGCTACTTATTGAGGGCTTGGCGAGCTACTTATTGAGGGCTTGGCGAGCTACTTATTGAGGGCTTGGCGAGCTACTTATTGAGGGCTTGCGAGCTACTTATTGAGGGCTGGCGAGCTACTTATTGAGGGCTTGGCGAGCTACTTATTGAGGGCTTGGCGAGCTACTTATTGAGGGCTTGCGAGCTACCGGTAGCTCGCGATCGACGTGTTGGAGACCTCTGCTCTAATGGGTCCGATTAGAATGACAAATAGCGTTAGTTACGCCTATTCCGTCAGCCAAGAAATGATTTAATCATAAACTTTTCTTTTTCTTTTTCATTTTCAGGGGGCCCACAGGGGGGTCCAAAGTCAGTGTTAGGGGGGCACTGGCCACCTGGCCCTCCCCCTAGAACCGCCCCTGCCCTCCCCGTCTGAGAAAAGCTACCACCGTTACAGCTGTTACATTACGTCCGTTAGGAAACTAACTAACTAACAAAGCTTAAGATGGAAACATGTAAGGGATAATGTGCAGCAAGGACTTATTGACCGTTGTTAAGGACGCTCACATCTGCAGAAAGAAGTCCGGTCGATTTAACTGTATACAGTTTGGCTGAAAAGCTTTTCCAGACATAGATATCAAATGGCAAAACATATTCAGTGTGCAGTTACTTTGGCATTAGGGCAGGGATATCTAGATACTTTCCAAGGTTTGACATCATGAATTGAGCTACTTTTAACACTAGAACCGCCAATCGGGCCAATTTGACCCAGAGCTGTTTTTTATTGTAGCCTGTAGTGCCGAGAGATAGGAGGCGGAGGCGGTGCATCGAAGGTGCAAATGAGAACTTTAATGAGCAGCAGAAACGGACATGTTGTCGGGTTGCAGCCCAGGAAGAGAAGAGAAAGAAGCCAGGAGGGCACACAATAAATACTGTCAGCAACACATATGTCCGTGCGGAAACAATACCCCCAACCCGTAGTTCCATGCGTGAATTATGTCAATCAGTGATCACTACACAAGCCCCCCCAGAATTCAACCATGGACACAATCCTCGCGTCCGGGAGGAAGCACCACAGGGGCCGAGGAGGGTGGGGCCGCAGGCGAGGGCCGGAACGGGCGTCGTCAGGGGGCCGCAGAAAGCAGGGTCGCTGTGTCGCGACACAGGGGTGGGCGTGAATATCCCGGTGGTCCCCAGCAGGAAGGAGCGCCGCCCGGCCGCAGGCGAAGGCACAGCGGCGGCGGGTACGAAGTCCTCGGGAGGAAGGAGCCGTGTCCCCGGGAGAAAGGAGCCGTGGACAGGGGAGAGGCCAGACGGGGCGCCGTCCGAAGCCGCCGTCGAGGCGAACCGTGAGCCACGGTTAGAGGGGAGGCCAGGCAGGGTCCCGAAGCGCGCCACCCACAGGCCGATGAAGGCATGGGCGACGTCCGAAACCGCAGAGGCGAGGGAAGAGGCCAGACAGGGTCCCGAAGCGCGCCACCCACGGGCCGATGAAGGCATGGGCGATGTCCTAAACCGTAGAGTCGAGGCGAGACGGGGTCCAGAAGCGCGCCACCCACGGGCCGAAGAAGGCATGGGCGACGTCCGAAGCCTCCGTTGAGGTGGCAAAAAAGCGAGAGGGTCCACACGAGGCCGACCAGACATGGTCGAATCTCCTCTCAGGCACCAGAAAAAACTCAAAAGGGTCGTCCTGTCCACGATCAAAGACAGGTGGGCGAAATTGTGAGAGGATCCACACGAGGCCGACCAGACTTGATCGAACCCCCTGCACGTGGCAGCCACGGACGTCTCCAAGAATCCCCGGCATTTCGAGAAAAGCTGCGCTTTTTGCCATGTTCGGTTCAGTCTCGGATACTTCGCGAGACTTATGTCAGGGTCACCAATGTAGTGCCGAGAGATAGGAGGCGGAGGCGGTGCATCGAAGGTGCAAATGGGAACTTTAATGAGCAGCAGAAACGGACATGTTGTCGGGTCGCAGCCCAGGAAGAGAAGAGAAAGAAGCCAGGAGGGCACACAATAAATACTGTCAGCAACACATATGTCCGTGCGGAAACAATACCCCAACCTGTAGTTCCATGCGTGAATTATGTCAATCAGTGATCACTACAAGCCTAACTTTTTTTCAATAAAATATTAAAGTCTCCCAGTCCGTGACTTTTCCTGAAAGTGTGTTATGTAGCACCCTATGTTGTTAAAAATTGTCAATATGAAGTCAGATTGAAGAAATCGCCCAAAAAATTGCCATTTATACCTATTTCCGCCCAGCGGGTCATATTGACCCCACCCCTTTTCATATAAACATGACGTGTTGCTATAGCAACGCCTTTTGTCTACTGCGGTTCCTTATAGATTGAGATAGATTAAAGCAAGCAACGATGTTTTCAAATCTGTAATCAAAAAGGTCCACAAAAACGCTATCGAAGCAGTTCCTGCCATTGCTACGTAGTTCAAACGGTAACAAAGGACTATTTTTAATCTGCCTGTCAGGTGTTCTTTTACCCATAATGACCGCCTTGGTGCACATTATCCCTTACTTAACTTCGACCTCCGGGGGGGTCTCACTATGGAGGAGTGGATTGAGCAGTGCCTATCTCCAGAAGCACCTAAGGACGACATGCAGAGCTACGTGAAGAGCAGGTAGACCAACTGGAAAGTATCACCATTCAAAAGCTTTCTGATGCGGGTCTTGAACAAAGCAGAGAAATGATGAGCGTTAGTGGCCACAGGTGAGAAAGCTCTCTCCAGAGCTACTGGAAGCCCAATCTCAGGGACCGGAGGAAGTGGAGCAATATTCTCTCCACGCCAAGAACAGCCTAGAACAACCTCAGCCTATACAAGTAACCACGTAAGCCATGCTGCTGATGCTGGACAGGTTTTCAGTGGCTGCACAATAAACGGCAACATACACATAATGTAAATAAATAGCCAAATAATGGATCAACGCTCTCTGTCTAATATGTTCGCTAGCTGTTAGTGTTGTTGCATAGCAACCATGTTTTGTGCAGAAGGCAACGGAGGGACTATTTTATTTTGAACATCATTATTTACTAATAAAAACTATTTAAATTAGAGTGTGTATTTTTCTTTCATATTGCCACACTTGGTAACCGTTTTATAAAAGTAATAGCTCACATCAGGCCGTGGTATATGCTCATTATATCACAGCTAAGGGGGTTGAACCACGCCCCTAGCTGTGGTATATGGTCATTATATCACAGCTGAGGGGCGTGGGTCAGCTGTGATATAATGACCATATACCACAGCTAGGGGGCGTGGTTCAACCCCCTTAGCTGTGATATAATGACCATATACCACGGCCTGATGTGAGCTATTGCTTAAATATATTCATGTTGTTGTTGTTGGTCTCTACATGCAAAACCCCGCCTCCTCGCCAGCACGTCCAGTTTGAGTAACTGGTCTGACATCTCAGACCCCTGCAGGAAGACAGACCCCCTGCAGAAGACAGACCCCCTGCAGGAAGACAGACCCCCTGCAGGAAGACAGACCCCCTGCAGCAGAATACAGACCCCCATGCAGAAAGACAGACCCCCTGCAGAAGACAGACCCCCTGCAGGAAGACAGACCCCCTACAGGAATACAGACCCCCTGCAGGAATACAGACCCCCTGCAGGAATACAGACCCCCTGCAGAAAGAAGACCCCTGCAGGAATACAGACCCGCTGCAGGAATACAGACTCCCCCCCTGTTGTGATACTTACAGCTGTGGAGGAGACAGCCTCTTCTCTTCTCTCTGCACAACGTCCTCTTCAGGATCCACATCTTAAATAAAGACTGTCCTCTGCTCAGCATGTCTGTCTCTGTCTGTCTCTCTGTCTCTCTCTGTCTCTCTCTCTGTCTGTCTCTCTGTCTCTCTCTGTCTCTCTCTCTCTCTCTCTCTCTCCTCTCTCTCTCTCGTCTCTCTGCTTCTCTTCTTCTTCGCTGTACTTAGAGCATCTAGTTCAAAACCAGACTGTTCTCTACAGACTTCACTGTGTAAATGGATTAATTCATCACACACACACACACACACACACACACACACACACACACACACACACACACACACACATACACACACACACCCACACACAGCTGCTTTGTCTCACATGAACAGATTCCTGTTTGTCCAAACATTCATCAGAACTTGTTGGAGCTTCAACCTCTTCCACTGAAACACACCACACACACAACACACACACACACACACACACACACACACACACAACACACACACACACACACACACAGCATAATTGCTGACAAAGAGACAGTTCTCAGAACCGGAGTTCCTGGAACGGCCATAAATCCTCTTTATCATCTTTAGCATCATTATACAGTTACAGGAAAACATTCACTGCAATAACTCAACAGATCTCAGATTTGTGTTTTTGAAAACTCGTTATCGTCATGTCAGGTTTTTGGTGGATTTAATCAAGTCTTGGATTGCAGAGTATGAATGTCCTCTTGCTATTTTCAGTTGATAAATACTTGTGTAAAGTTTGTGAAGGCAGGAGGAAAGCTTCCGCGATCACCGTCTCCTCTCCGTTCCTCCAAACCCCGCCCCCTCCCTGAAAATAATGAGTGACAGGCTGATAGTGACCCGAGAGAAACTTTATTATTCACTTAATCACTGATTGAGATATGATGAAGCTAACTTAATCTCATACATTCATGGGATTTATGTAACAGTAGAGAATGTAAGTGTGCACCCACATGCACTATTTTGTTTTTATAATGCTGTTGTAAATACTCCTGTTGTCTGCTGTGTTCAGACTCAAGTCATGTGTGTGATGCCACATTCAGACATTCAGTGTCTTTTTTTTAACAGAAGACCGTAGCTAGAAGCTGCAGCTAGACTGCAGAAGTATTAGTTTTTTGTTTTTGAGGATGGAACCATTTTCACACACAGATATAGGGAGGCTAGACCTATACAATTGATTTATTATGGTTTATAATTTAATGTCAAGACGAAGAAGAAGAAGAAAAAGATGGCTGAACAACTGTTCAGTGTCAATCCTGTGGAGATCTCCAAAATAATGTTCAGCTTAAGTCTCAGCAAAACTCACAACATTTCTGGAGCCTTGTAGACCCAGAAAACTATAGAACATTCACCAAGCAGCACTGAAAATGTCTGCTTTATTTGGTTCTGTTCTACATACCTTTGTGAAGCAGCTTTTTCTGACATGAATGAAATCTAAATACAGAACAATACTGACTGATGAACATTTAAATGACTCTATTAGAGTGAACCTAAGTGGGTACACTCCAGCATACACCTGTATGGTGGACTGCATGCAGTGCCATTCATCTCACTAACAAAAGAGTGAAATGCTTGTAAGGTGGTGATTAAGGACACTTATGTGAATGTTCAGTGATGTACTTATTATGTGGGCCATAATAATATGTGAGAAATCTTCGTTTTCTTGGACTTGATGTGAAGTTAAGATTTTTGATAAGCTTTAGGTATTGCAATTTCACACGTGTACAAAAGTATAGCTTAATTCAACTGATGAGGGCTATGTGAATAAATGTAAGCGATGTGATGCAAGTAGCTCTTGGCCACTTTCATTTTTTGAAAGTAGCTCTCAGATGAAGAAGAAAGGTTGGAGACCCCTGCACTAGAACCTATATTAGCAGGTTCCATTGGTCCCACTATGTAAACAATACACTAGAACCTATATTAGCAGGTTCCATTGGTCCCACTATGTAAACAATACACTAGAACCTATATTAGCAGGTTCCATTGGTCCCACTATGTAAACAATACACTAGAACCTATATTAGCAGGTTCCATTGGTCCATACATGTAAACAATACACTAGAACCTATATTAGCAGGTTCCATTGGTCCCATACATGTAAACAATACACTAGAACTATATTAGCAGGTTCCATTGGTCCCTACATGTAAACAATACACTAGAACCTAGAACATATAGAACTAATATGAGCAGAGGAACTAGAACCTATAGAACTAATATGTGCAGAGGAACTAGAACATATAGAACTAATATTGTGCAGAGGAACTAGAACATATAGAACTAATATGTGCAGGGGAACTAGAACATATAGAACTAATATGAGCAGAGGAACTAGAACATATAGAACTAATATGTGCAGAGGAACTAGAACATATAGAACTAATATGTGCAGGGGAACTAGAACATATAGAACTAATATGAGCAGAGGAACTAGAACATATAGAACTAATATGTGCAGGGGAACTAGAACATATAGAACTAATATGTGCAGAGGAACTAGAACCTATAGAACTAATATGAGCAGAGGAACTAGAACATATAGAACTAATATGTGCAGGGGAACTAGAACATATAGAACTAATATGTGCAGAGGAACTAGAACCTATAGAACTAATATGAGCAGAGGAACTAGAACATATAGAACTAATATGAGCAGAGGAACTAGAACCTATATAACTAATATGAGAGAGAACTAGAACCTATAGAACTAATATGAGCAGAGGAAACTAGAACCTATAGAACTAATATGAGCAGAGGAACTAGAACCTATATAACTAATATGAGCAGAGGAACTAGAACCTATATAACTAATATGAGCAGAGGAACTAGAACATATATAACTAATATGAGCATCAGAACTAGAACCTATAGAACTAATATGTGCAGAGGAACTAGAACCTATAGAACTAATATGAGCAGAGGAACTAGAACTATAGAACTAATATGAGCAGAGGACTAGAACATATAGAACTAATATGTGCAGAGGGAACTAGAACCTATAAACTAATATGAGCAGAGGAACTAGAACCTATAGAACTAATATGAGCAGAGGAACTAGAACTATAGAACTAATATGCAGGAGGACTAGAACTATAGAAAACTAATATGAGCAGAGGAACTAGAACCTATATAACTAATATGAGCAGAGGAACTAGAACATATAGAACTAATATGTGCAGAGGAACTAGAACCTATAGAACTAATATGAGCATCAGAACTAGAACCTATAGAACTAAATGAGCAGAGGAACTAGAACCTATAGAACTAATATGAGCAGAGGAACTAGAAATATAGAACTAATATGAGCATCAGAACTAGAACCTATAAACTAATATGAGCATCAGAACTAGAACCTATAGAACTAATATGAGCAGAGGAACTAGAACCTATAGAATTAATATGAGCAGAGGAACTAGAACCTATATAACTAATATGAGCAGAGGAACTAGAACCTATATAACTAATATGAGCAGAGGAACTAGAACCTATATAACTAATATGAGCAGAGGAACTAGAACCTATAGAACTAATATGAGCAGAGGAACTAGAACCTATATAACTAATATGTGCAGAGGAACTAGAACCTATATAACTAATATGAGCAGAGGAACTAGAACCTATAGAACTAATATGAGCAGAGGAACTAGAACCTATAGAACTAATATGAGCAGAGGAACTAGAACTATAGAACTAATATGAGCAGAGGAACTAGAACCTATATAACTAATATGAGCAGAGGAACTAGAACCTATATAACTAATATGAGCAGAGGAACTAGAACTATAGAACTAATATGAGCAGAGGAACTAGAACATATAGAACTAATATGAGCAGCAGAACTAGAACATATAGGTACCTTTTAAAAAGAATCATGTGATTTTACTGAAAACTTTATTAAAATTCATTTGGTTCAAAGTTTTGGTTTCATAGAAATGGAAAACAGGGAATATAAAAAGAGGAATACAACTGGACTACATGAGTCTGAAAACTGGAGATACAGATCTGTCCTCCTGGTCCGTCATTGTAAACACCCACAATGCAACGGTGCAACATCAAAATATGTGTCCTTTAATGACCTAATGACAGGTGGAGTAGATGGAGGTCTCCAGAACAGACAGGTGGAGTAGATGGAGGTCTCTAGAACAGACAGGTGGAGTAGATGGAGGTCTCTAGAACAGGCCGGTGGAGTAGATGGAGGTCTCCAGAACAGGTGGAATAGACGGAGGTCTCTAGAACAGGTGGAGTAGATGGAGGTCTCTAGAACAGGTGGAGTAGATGGAGGTCTCTAGAACAGACAGGTGGAGTAGATGGAGGTCTCTAGAACAGACAGGTGGAGTAGATGGAGGTCTCTAGAACAGGCCGGTGGAATAGACGGAGGTCTCTAGAACAGGTGGAGTAGATGGAGGTCTCTAGAACAGGTGGAGTAGATGAAGGTCTCTAGAACAGACAGGTGGAGTAGATAGAGGTCTCTAGAACAGACAGGTGGAGTAGATGGAGGTCTCTAGAACAGGTGGAGTAGATGGAGGTCTCTAGAACAGGTGGAGTAGATGGAGGTCTCTAGAACAGGTGGAGTAGATGGAGGTCTCTAGAACAGGTGGAGTAGATGGAGGTCTCCAGAACAGACAGGTGGAGTAGATGGAGGTCTCTAGAACAGGCAGGTGGAGTATATGGAGGTCTTGTGGCTGATGTCCTGCAGCAGCTGCCTGACGGAGGCCTCCAGCTTCACCAGCTGCTCCGCCTTCAGGTCCAGAGAGCGCTGGTTGTCTTCGTACGACTTTTCCAGATCTGAGGGGACGAGACATGTAGAGAAATCAGTCTAACTACTCCTGATCTACGTCAGACAGTCGGGTCTAACTGCTCCTGATCTACGTCAGACAGGCGGGTCTAACTACTCTGATCTACGTCAGACAGTCGGGTCTAACTGCTCCTGATCTACGTCAGACAGGCGGGTCTAACTGCTCCTGATCTACGTCAGACAGTCGGTCTAACTGCTCCTGATCTACGTCAGACAGGCGGGTCTAACTACTCCTGATCTACGTCAGACAGGCGGGTCTAACTGCTCCTGATCTACGTCAGACAGTCGGGTCTAACTGCTCCTGATCTACGTCAGACAGTCGGGTCTAACTGCTCCTGATCTACGTCAGACAGGCGGGTCTAACTGCTCCTGATCTACGTCAGAAAGGCGGTTCTCATACAAAACGTACCAATACTGCACATATTTTATTATATCTATATTTCATCTAAATATTGCATCACAGTGATGATGTCACAGTGATGATGTCACAGTGATGATGTCACCTTTGAGCAGCTGCAGTTTGTCTCCGGCCTTCAGCAGCAGCGTCTTGGCTTCCTGCTGAAGAGACTCCGCCCTCTTCTTAGCGTCAGCCACGCCCCCTGCTTTCTGACCAATCAGCTGCTCCACTGTAGCGTACCTCTGCTTCAGCTCCGAGTCCAGGTCCTGACACACACACACACACACACACACACACACACACACACACACACACACACAACACACACACACACACACACACACACACACACACACACACACACACACACACACACACACACACACACACACACACACACACACACACACACACACACACACACACACACACACACACACACACACACACACACAGTGTCAGCTCAGCAGAAGCTATAAACTATATTAAATGTTGTTGGATAACGGTAAGACAGTGAACGCACCTTCTTCACACCCTCTGCAATCTTTCTGATGCTCGCTGCATCCTGATTGGTCCGTTCCGAGCTGGCAGTGGTGTTCACAGCTGTGTGTTTCAATAATGTCACATCCTGCTCCAGCCTCTGCAGCCTCTGGGTGGCGTTAGTGAGCTTCAGCTCCGCATCTGCCGTCTCCGACTCCACCTGAACGCAGCACACACATTTGAACTAATGTCACTGGAACAAATTCACCTTTCAACGTGATGTCAGTGAAGTACACATGTCAATGTGATGTCAATGAAGTACACATGTCAACGTGATGTCAGTGAAGTACACATGTGATGTGAGTGTACGTACGGAGGACAGCAGCTGATTGGTGCTCCTGATGTGGGCGTCGGCCTGTGTGATGGCTCTGCTGGCGGCGCTCTGAGCTCGCTGAGCTTCAGTCAGAACTCTCTGAACCTTCTCTGCAGAACCTTTAACATCAGCTGCTTCCTCACTGCAGACAGGAAGTACCAATCATCAATAATAATAATAATAATAACAATAATAATAAAAGTAATAATAATAACAATAATAATAACAACAATAACAATAATAATATAATAACAGTAGGCCCACCTGGCGGTGCGGGCCCTCTCCAGCAGGTCCTCGGCTCTCTGGATGTCGGCGGTGCTCTGCTCCAGGATGTTCTCCACGGTTCCCAGTTCTCCCACCTTCTGACGGATCTCCTCGGTCAGGTTCTGCAGCTGAGCCGGCGTTGTGGGCATCTGCATCGCCAGAACCTCGTTGGCCACCAGCTCGATGCTCTGCAGGTCTGCTGAGTCCTCTAGAACCACAAACAATCTGATCACGTTCCTGCTCACTAATGTTCTGTCAACCCCCGGAGAACCCAGGGATCCTCCTCTACTGTTATAAAGGAAGTATTGAAGCTCCTTTCCTGGTTCTTCCAGGTCATTTCACTCCGTTAGAACCTTTCTAAGATAAACAGACAATTCGAACAGAACCAAAGTTCAGTCATGATGAACAGGAAGTGAGACGTACGTGTGAGGAAGTCTCTGATCTGTCTGATGAGTCCTCTCAGCTCCTCGTACTCTGCTGGACTATCTGTTTGGTTCTGTTGTCTTCATCAGAACGTCCTGCGCGCTCAGCTTCGCCTCGTCAGCTTTCACCTTCGCCTCCGACACCTGAAGACCAGAAACACAGGTGAGAACATACATCATGGTCCTCCTGTAGACCAGACACAGGTGAGAACCTACATCATGGTTCCTGTAGACAGACACAGGTGAGAACATGGTCCACCTGTAGACCAGACACAGGTGAGAACATGATGCTCCTGTAGACCAGACACAGGTGAGAACATGGTCCACCTGTAGACCAGACAACAGGTGAGAACATGGTCCACCTGTAGACCAGACACAGGTGAGAACATGATGCTCCTGTAGACTAGACACAGGTGAGAACATGGTCCACCTGTAGACCAGACACAGGTGAGAACATGATGCTCCTGTAGACCAGACACAGGTGAGAAATACATCATGGTTCTCCTGTAGACCAAAACAGGTGAGAACATGATGCTCCTGTAGACCAGACACAGGTGAGAACATGATGCTCCTGTAGACCAGACACAGGTGAGAACATGGTCCACCTGTAGACCAGACACAGGTGAGAACATGGTCCACCTGTAGACCAGACACAGGTGAGAACATGATGCTCCTGTAGACTAGACACAGGTGAGAACATGGCACCTGTAGACCAGACACAGGTGAGAACATGATGCCTGTAGACCAGACACAGGTGAGAACATACATCATGGTTCTCCTGTAGACCAGAAACAGGTGAGAACATGATGCTCCTGTAGACCAGACACAGGTGAGAACATGATGCTCCTGTAGACCAGACACAGGTGAGAACATACATCATGGTTCTCCTGTAGACCAGACACAGGTGAGAACATGATGCTCCTGTAGACCAGACACAGGTGAGAACATGATGCTAACCTCGGCACCTGATGCTAACCCCATTACCATTATAGTCATCTACATGTGTTTTGCTGTTTGGTACAGGTAAAGGTTGGGTACAGGTAAAGGTAAAGGTTGGGTACAGGTAAAGGTTGGGTACAGGTAAAGGTTGGGTACAGGTAAAGGTTGGGTACAGGTACAGGTAAAGGTACAGGTACAGGTAAAGGTTGGGTACAGGTAAAGGTTGGGTACAGGTAAAGGTTGGGTACAGGTAAAGGTTGGGTACAGGTACAGGTAAAGGTACAGGTACAGGTAAAGGTTGGGTACAGGTACAGGTAAAGGTACAGGTACAGGTAAAGGTAAAGGTTGGGTACAGGTACAGGTACAGGTAAAGGTGGTTACAGGTACAGGTAAAGGTACAGGTACAGGTAAAGGTACAGGTACAGGTAAAGGTTGGGTACAGGTAAAGGTTGGGTACAGGTAAAGGTTGGGTACAGGTAAAGGTTGGGTACAGGTACAGGTAAAGGTACAGGTACAGGTAAAGGTTGGGTACAGGTAAAGGTTGGGTACAGGTACAGGTAAAGGTACAGGTACAGGTAAAGGTAAAGGTTGGGTACAGGTACAGGTACAGGTAAAGGTTGGGTACAGGTAAAGGTTGGGTACAGGTACAGGTAAAGGTACAGGTACAGGTCAGGTAAAGGTTGGGTACAGGTACAGGTAAAGGTACAGGTACAGGTAAAGGTTGGGTACAGGTACAGGTAAAGGTACAGGTAAAGGTTGGGTACAGGTACAGGTAAAGGTACAGGTACAGGTAAAGGTAAAGGTTGGGTACAGGTACAGGTAAAGGTTGGGTACAGGTAAAGGTTGGGTACAGGTACAGGTAAAGGTACAGGTACAGGTAAAGGTTGGGTACAGGTACAGGTAAAGGTACAGGTACAGGTTGGGTACAGGTACAGGTACAGGTACAGGTACAGGTACAGGTACAGGTTGGGTACAGGTACAGGTACAGGTACAGGTAAAGGTAAAGGTTGGGTACAGGTACAGGTAAGGTACAGGTACAGGTAAAGGTACAGGTACAGGTACAGGTAAAGGTTGGGTACAGGTACAGGTACAGGTACAGGTACAGGTTGGGTACAGGTACAGGTACAGGTACAGGTACAGGTACAGGTACAGGTACAGGTACAGGTACAGGTACAGGTAAAGGTTGGGTACAGGTACAGGTAAAGGTACAGGTACAGGTACAGGTACAGGTAAAGGTAAAGGTTGGGTACAGGTACAGGTAAAGGTACAGGTAGGTAAGGTAAAGTGGGTACAGGTACAGGTAAAGGTACAGGTACAGGTAAAGGTTGGTACAGGTACAGGTAAACATGACCCTCCAGCCTCACCATCTTGTTAAGTTTCTCCACTTCCTCCATGGTGCTGATGATTTCCTGCTCAGAGTCTCTGGTCTTCTTCCAGATGCTGTCGGCCATCGTCACGACGCCTTCACACCCCTCTCCTCCACAGAGAGCCCGCCCCTCAGAGTCCAGACAGCCCAGAGCCCCGCAGCCAATGGGAGAGCAGGAGGACGGACTGCCGCACACCTGCAAACACCAGGGGGGGTCAATTTAAAATAACAACACGGAAACCATCTGCACAACATCAGTCTGCTCTCTGATTGGTCCATAATAAACAGCAGGTTACCTTGTGGCTGAGCTCTGATTGGTCCATAATAAACAGCAGGTTACCTTGTGGCTGAGCTCTGATTGGTCCAGAGTGTGCAGATCTCCTGCCAGGTCGTCCAGTCTCTGGTTCTGCTCAGTGTTTTCTCCTCAGGAACTCATCTCTGGTCTGGTTCAGTTTGTCCTCTGTGAGCTGCCGTAGTTTACTGGACGTTTCCACGGTGATGGAGGAGGCGTTGACTCGGGCTTCAGCTTCCTGTGACCGCAGGAAATACTTCGAGACGCTGTCTGTCGCCCCTAGCAACGGACAGGAAGTAAACATCAGACCCACGCCCAATAACGGCTTAGTACTGCGTCATTGCAACACCCCCCCCCCTCAGATGACCCGCCCCTCACCACTTTAAGCGTCTTTGAGCATTAGGAAAAGCGCTATAAATATCAAATGTATTATTATTACCTCTGATGTCAGAGTTCTTGATGAACTCCACCTGGTCCAGAAGTTCCTGAACGTTCCGCTCCAGTTTCTGAGCGTCGGCCGTCACAGAGTCCAGTTTAGTTTCTGCATCCGAGTCCTGAAGCAGGATCTGCTCTGTGTGGTTCAACTTGAGGCTCAGGGCCCCCATCAGGTCGCTGAGGGAGGGGTCAGAGGGTTAGTCTCACCTGGTTACACTCCAGATTAAAGCTAGTCTCACCTGGTTAGACTCCAGATTAAAGCTAGTCTCACCTGGTTACACTCCAGATTAAAGCTAGTCTCACCTGGTTAGACTCCAGATTAAAGTTAGTCTCACCTGGTTAGACTCCAGATTAAAGTTAGTCTCACCTGGTTAGACTCCAGTCTAAAGTTAGTCTCACCTGGTTAGACTCCAGTCTAAAGCTAGTCTCACCTGGTTAGACTCCAGTCTAAAGTTAGTCTCACCTGGTTAGACTCCAGATTAAAGTTAGTCTCACCTGGTTAGACTCCAGATTAAAGCTATTCTCACCTGGTTAGACTCCAGATTAAAGCTAGTCTCACCTGGTTAGACTCCAGATTAAGCTAGTCTCACCTGGTTAGACTCCAGTCTAAAGCTAGTCTCACCTGGTTAGACTCCAGATTAAAGCTAGTCTCACCTGGTTAGACTCCAGTCTAAAGTTAGTCTCACCTGGTTAGACTCCAGTCTAAAGTTAGTCTCACCTGGTTAGACTCCAGATTAAAGCTATTCTCACTTGGTTAGACTCCAGTCTAAAGTTAGTCTCACCTGGTTAGACTCCAGATTAAAGCTAGTCTCACCTGGTTAGACTCCAGTCTAAAGCTAGTCTCACCTGGTTAGACTCCAGTCTAAAGCTAGTCTCACCTGGTTAGACTCCAGATTAAAGCTAGTCTCACCTGGTTAGACTCCAGTCTAAAGTTAGTCTCACCTGGTTAGACTCCAGATTAAAGTTAGTCTCACCTGGTTAGACTCCAGTCTAAAGCTAGTCTCACCTGGTTAGACTCCAGTCTAAAGTTAGTCTCACCTGGTTAGACTCCAGTCTAAAGCTAGTCTCACCTGGTTAGACTCCAGTCTAAAGCTAGTCTCACCTGGTTAGACTCCAGTCTAAAGCTAGTCTCACCTGGTTAGACTCCAGTCTAAAGTTAGTCTCACCTGGTTAGACTCCAGATTAAAGCTATTCTCACCTGGTTAGACTCCAGTCTAAAGTTAGTCTCACCTGGTTAGACTCCAGTCTAAAGCTAGTCTCACCTGGTTAGACTCCAGTCTAAAGCTAGTCTCACCTGGTTAGACTCCAGTCTAAAGTTAGTCTCACCTGGTTAGACTCCAGTCTAAAGCTAGTCTCACCTGGTTAGACTCCAGTCTAAAGTTAGTCTCACCTGTTCTGTTGCAGCAGCGCCTGTATTTCGCTCAGAGGTTGTTCTGCAGGGTTCTGGTTCAGGAGGTTCTGGATGTCGTTGATGCTTCTCTCCAGGATGTCGACGGACTTCCTGTACGGCCCAGTGACGCCGCTGGCCTTGATGGCGTTCACCTTGTTGACGAGGCGGTGCGTCTGATTGGTCAGCTGCCCGATGACCTCGTCCCACTCGGAGAAGCACTGGTGGCAGCGCTGGCAGTCGGGGAACGTTCCGGAGAATCCTCGAGCGCAGACATCACACCGAGGACCAGAAACACCATCAGTACAGACGCAGTGACCGTTGCCCCGGTTACACTGAGGCTCGGAGACACCGCGAGAGTCACAGTCGCACGCTGAGGACACACAGGTTTACAATATTATATTATATTATATATGAAATGAAGCTGCAGACCAACATATTTTTATAATATTTTATCATATGTCAAAAATAAAAAGCTTTAAAATCATCTGTATCATGTTGGGGTCAGGAAGTGATGAAGAGTTACACTGCAACACACACACACACACACACACACACACACACACACTGCAACACACACACACTGCAACACACACACACACACACTGCAACACACACACACACACAAACTGCAACACACACACACTGCAACACACACACACACACACTGCAACACACACACACACACACACTGCAACACACACACACACAAACTGCAACACACACACACACACTGCAACACACACACACACACTGCAACACACACACACACACTGCAACACACACACACACAAACTGCAACACACACACACACTGCAACACACACACACACACTGCAACACACACACACAAACTACAACAGACACACACACACACTGCAACACACACACACACTGCAAACACACACACACTGCAACACACACACACACACTGCAACACACACACACACAAACTGCAACAGACACACACACACACTGCAACACACACACACTGCAACACACACACACACTGCACACACACACCACATCAACCGTGCAGCTTCCTGTGTGTGTGTGTGTGTGTGTGTGTGTGTGTGTTAAACATCTGGTTTGTATTCCAGTAAAACCAAAGAAAAGCTTCAATAAACATCTTTATCCTTAGAGGACCCTCACAAAGCCCCCCCCTCCAGAGGTTCAGACTCATTGATACCAGATGTTTCCGGAGTAGGACGTTCCCACAGTGAAGCATCAAACAGTGACTCAGCAGTTTCTACTTTATCTGAAGCTCATGTTTACTATCCTTCACTTCCTGTAGAGGTCAGTGTGAGTCGGGTTGCAGTCGAATAATCCAAAAATCAGCTCCTATCGTCTAACCCTATCGTCTATCCCTTGACCTCTGAGTGAAAGGTCACGGGGTTAAGGGATAGTGGATAGGAGAATTCAAAAGGACTTAGGAGAAGAGACTGCGGTACTTTAGAGAATCGACTGCACTTTCACTATCCGACGTGTTTATGATGCGCCAGCGGACGTCATGAATGTGCGTCTGCTGCTGTGGGGAAACTATGGAAACTACAGTTTTCTATCCAGCGGACTACAACATGGATGTTTAATAAGAACGAGGGACTACTGTAAACTCATCTAGAGACTCTGCACCGTGCTCTGATGCTGTTATGCTTTATGAACGGGGACAACAGAAACATATTCTTCATGACCAAAGTTGGAATTGAAATAAGAAAGGAAAGTGAAACTTATGCTCATCACCCTCTCCCTCCGGTCCACATTAATACAAATGATCCCAATACGTATGATTGTATGAAAAGATCTTCAAATCAATACAAATGTATTTATTATAAACGTTAGTCCTTAACATCTATCACTGTGTATATCACCATTCAAACATCTTTTCAAAGTTGAACAAACCCCACACAGCTCAGTAAAGACTGTGAAATGTTGACTTTATTTGATCATTTCAGTAAAAACTAACGTTCATATTTCTCTTTTGATTATAATACTGATGAACGTTCAAAACAAAGCACTTTGGCAACTTACCACATACGTTTTAAAAAGCTTAATAAGCACCGTAACTTTCATGATATCATTTCTCGGTCATAATCGGTTGTGTCCGTGAACGCCGACTGTTGTGTGACGGCAAATGCTGCGGCCGCAAGGCATTGTGGGGCAGCATGTTCTCCTCTCCTTTAGGTTAGGGAGGTCCAGTGGTTCCTAAGCTAAAGGAGGTTATAAAGGAAGTTTGAAACCTCCTTTCCTTTCATCTAGAGAGCCAGCTCTTATCATGGCTGCCACTGAGGGACCTCCGGGTCATTTCACTCCGTTAGGAAGGTTCCTAAGAGAAACTGACTATTCGACTGTAACCTTGTATCTCACTTCCTGTAGAGTGAACGTACCGTGACATGTGACCTCGGGTTCTCCCAGAACATCTCTCTGCACTCGCTGCAGGTTCTCCCTCCGAATCCTGGCCGACAGGAACACTGTCCGCTGATCTGAGACAAGAGGATGGGGGGGGTATTCAGAGAGGGTACTTTAGTAAGTAGAAGTACTCAGATCTGGTACTTGAGTAAAAGTAGAAGTACTCAGATCTTGTACCTGAGTAAAAGTAGAAGCACTCAGATATTGTACTTGAGTAAAAGTAGAAGTACTCAGATCTTGTACTTGAGTAAAAGTAGAAGTACTCAGATCTTGTACCTGAGTAAAAGTAGAAGCACTCAGATATTGTACTTTAGTAAAAGTAGAAGTACTCAGATATTGTACTTTAGTAAAAGTAGAAGTACCAGAGTGTAGGAATACTCTGTTACAGTAAAAGTCCTTCATTCAAAATGTTACTCAAGTAAAAGTATAAAAGTATTAAATATAGTTAAAGTAGCGACAGTAAAAGTAGTGATTGGGCAGATATTTCACATCATTAATCTGTAAAGTAATTAAAGGTATTAAATAATGTAGTGGAGTAGAAGTACACAGTAGCAGAAAATGGAAATACTCCAGTAAAGTTCATTGTACAGTTAAAGGTGTGTTCAGGTACCTCGTTGCAGGACGTCCCGTACGTGTGTTGGGGGTTACAGGCGCAGGCCTCACAGCCGCGCCCGCTGCCCAGGTTCCAGCTGTCCGCCTCGCAGCGGTCGCACTGTTGTCCGGCAACCAGAGGGAGGCAGGGGCACCGCCCACTCACAGCATCACACACACACTCTGAGGAGGAGCCACAGCTGGAGGGGTCGCTGCCCAGCCGGTTACACACACACTCTGAGGAGACACACACAGTAACACACCGTCACACACACACTCTGAGGAGACACACACAGTAACACACCGTCACACACACACTCTGAGGAGACACACACAGTAACACACCGTCACACACACACTCTGAGGAGACACACACAGTAACACACCGTCACACACACACTCTGAGGAGACACACACAGTAACACACCGTCACACACACACTCTGAGGAGACACACAGTAACACACCGTCACACACACACTCTGAGGAGACACACACAGTAACACACCATCACACACACACTCTGAGGAGACACACACAGTAACACACCGTCACACACACACTCTGAGGAGACACACAGTAACACACCGTCACACACACACTCTGAGGAGACACACAGTAACACACCGTCACACACACACACACACTGAGGAGACACACACAGTAACACACCGTCACACACACACACTGAGGAGACACACAGTAACACACCGTCACACACACACACTCTGAGGAGACACACAGTAACACACCGTCACCACACACTCTGAGGAGACACACACAGTAACACACCGTCACACACACACTCTGAGGAGACACACAGTAACACACCGTCACACACACACTCTGAGGAGACACACAGTAACACACCGTCACACACACACACACTGAGGAGACACACAGTAACACACCGTCACACACACACTCTGAGGAGACACACAGTAACACACCGTCACACACACACTCTGAGGAGACACACAGTAACACACACCGTCACACACCGTCACACACACACTCTGAGGAGACACACACAGTAACACACCGTCTCAGACACACACTCTGAGGAGACACACAGTAACACACCGTCACACACACACTCTGAGGAGACACACAGTAACACACCCCGTCACACACACACACACTCTGAGGAGACACACAGTAACACACCGTCACACACACACTCTGAGGAGACACACAGTAACACACACGTCACACACACACACACTGAGGAGACACACAGTAACACACCGTCACACACACACTCTGAGGAGACACACAGTAACACACCGTCACACACACACTCTGAGGAGACACACACAGTAACACGCTGTCACACACACACTCTGAGGAGACACACAGTAACACACCGTCACACACACACACTGAGAGACACACAGTAACACCGTCACACACACACTCTGAGGAGACACACACAGTAACACACCGTCTCACACACACACTCTGAGGAGACACACACACAGTAACACACCGTCACACACACACTCTGAGGAGACACACAGTAACACACCGTCACACACACACTCTGAGGAGACACACACAGTAACACACCGTCACACACACACTCTGAGGAGACACACAGTAACACACCGTCACACACACACTCTGAGGAGACACACAGTAACACACCGTCACACACACACACTCTGAGGAGACACACAGTAACACACCCGTCACACACACACTCTGAGGAGACACACACAGTAACACAACGTCACACACACATGTGTTGTGTTGCATTGTGTTGCATTGTGTTGCATGGTATAGTACGTGTGTTGCAAAGTGTTGTAATGTGTTGCATGGCGTTGCCACGGTGACAGAGTACTCACTCCTGCAGTCCTGCAGCAGGGCGTTGCCATAGTAACCGGGGCTGCAGTGCTCGCAGGCGTTGCCTGGCTGTGGAACCTGCAGCGCAGACAGCGCCCGCTCTGAGGGTCGCAGGCCTCGGGGTCCAGCAGGTCGATGTTGCTGTTGCACCGGCAGGGTGCACACTGCCCCCCCGCCTCCCGGGGTTACCATAGTAACCAGGGGAGCACTTGTCACAGCGAGCGCCTGCAGAGACACAGAGATCAATATATCAGAATCAAAGACAGAATCAGAGTCAGAATCAGAGTCAGAATCAGAATCAGAACCAGATCAGAATCAGAGTCAGAACCAGATCAGAATCAGAATCAGAGTCAGAGTCAGAATCAGAGTCAGAGTCAGAATCAGAGTCAGTTACGGGCCGTCTCCACAGCAGCGTTAAAAAATCTTGAAACGCTTCTGCCCATTCACTTTGAATGGGGTGACGTCACTTTCCCTCACTTTTCGCCGAAATGCATTGTGGGCAGGCGAGCGGAGATTCTCAGGATTTTCAAGATTCAAAGTTGAACAATGTTCAACTTTTGAAGCTGAGGTGGAAGCGGCAGCCAATCAAATCCCGTGTACGCAAATCTGGCAGTTCAAGCTCTAGCCAATCAAACGGCGTGTATGCTGGGAGAGACATACCGCAGGTCATTTCCTCATATTCCAAAACATGGAGGAGAAATTAGCGGTAGCGAATCAATCACCCGGTGCTTTATGACCAGTCCCTATTTACCTACCGGGATACAAACCGGAGGAGCCAGGCATGGAGGGAGGTGGCAGAGACAGTGGTAGGTTTTCGCCTGTTTGGGGAGTTTATATCCAGTTTACTTCGGGCTTTTTGGCTTCGTATGTCGCGGGCGGGAGATTCATGTGATTGGTTGATCGCAAAAAAAATCCCCAAGCCTCAGATACGCCCACCTCCAAGATTTTTTTAACGCTGCTGTGGAGACGGTCCGTTAGAGTCAGAATCAGAATCAGAGTCAGAATCAGAGTCAGAATCAGAGTCAGAATCAGAATCAGAGTCAGAATCAGAGTCAGAGTCAGAATCAGTGTCAGAGTCAGTCAGAGTCAGAGTCAGTCAGAGTCAGAATCAGAGTCAGAGTCAGAATCAGAGTCAGAGTCAGAGTCAGAATCAGTCAGAGTCAGAATCAGAGTCAGAATCAGAGTCAGAGTCAGAATCAGTCAGAGTCAGAATCAGAGTCAGAATCAGAATCAGTCAGAGTCAGAGTCAGAATCAGTCAGAGTCAGAATCAGAGTCAGAACCAGAATCAGTCAGAGTCAGAGTCAGAATCAGAGTCAGAATCAGAATCAGTCAGAGTCAGAATCAGTCAGAGTCAGAATCAGAATCAGAGTCAGAATCAGAGTCAGAGTCAGAATCAGAGTCAGAATCAGTCAAAGTCAGAGTCAGAATCAGTCAGAGTCAGAATCAGAGTCAGAGTCAGAATCAGAGTCAGAGTCAGAATCAGAGTCAGAATCAGAATCAGTCAGAGTCAGAATCAGAGTCAGAATCAGTCAGAGTCAGAGTCAGAATCAGAATCAGAGTCAGAGTCAGAATCAGAATCAGAGTCAGAGTCAGAGTCAGAATCAGTCAGAGTCAGAATCAGAATCAGAGTCAGAGTCAGAATCAGTCAGAATCAGAGTCAGAGTCAAAGTCAGAGTCAGAATCAGAGTCAGAGTCAGAGTCAGAGTCAGAACAGTCAGAGTCAGAGTCAGAATCAGAGTCAGAATCAGAATCAGTCAGAGTCAGAATCAGAATCAGAGTCAGAGTCAGAGTCAGAGTCATAATCAGTCAGAGTCAGAGTCAAAGTCAGAGTCAGAATCAGAGTCAGAGTCAGAGTCAGAGTCAGAGTCAGAATCAGAATCAGAATCAGAGTCAGAGTCAGTCAGAATCAGAGTCAGAATCAGAGTCAGAGTCAGAGTCAGAATCAGTCAGAGTCAGAGTCAGAATCAGAGTCAGAATCAGAATCAGTCAGAGTCAGAATCAGAATCAGAGTCAGAGTCAGAGTCAGAGTCTAATCAGTCAGAGTCAGAGTCAAAGTCAGAGTCAGAATCAGAGTCAGAGTCAGAGTCAGAGTCAGAATCAGAATCAGAGTCAAAGTCAGAGTCAGAATCAGAGTCAGAGTCAGAGTCAGAGTCAGAATCAGTCAGAGTCAGAGTCAAAGTCAGAGTCAGAATCAGAGTCAGAGTCAGAGTCAGAGTCAGAATCAGTCAGAGTCAGAATCAGAGTCAGAGTCAGAGTCAGAATCAGTCAGAGTCAGAATCAGAGTAGAGTCAGAATCAGAGTCAGAGTCAGAGTCAGAATCAGTCAGAGTCAGAATCAGTCAGAGTCAGAATCAGAGTCAGAGTCAGAATCAGAGTCAGAGTCAGAGTCAGAATCAGTCAGAGTCAGAATCAGAGTCAGAATCAGAATCAGTCAGAGTCAGAGTCAGAATCAGTCAGAGTCAGAATCAGAGTCAGAACCAGAATCAGTCAGAGTCAGAGTCAGAGTCAGAATCAGAATCAGAGTCAGAATCAGAATCAGAATCAGTCAGAGTCAGAATCAGTCAGAGTCAGAATCAGAGTCAGAATCAGAGTCAGAGTCAGAATCAGAGTCAGAATCAGAATCAGAATCAGTCAGAGTCAGAATCAGTCAGAGTCAGAATCAGAGTCAGAACCAGAATCAGTCAGAGTCAGAGTCAGAATCAGAGTCAGAGTCAGAATCAGAGTCAGAGTCAGAATCAGAGTCAGAATCAGAGTCAGAGTCAGAGTCAGAATCAGAGTCAGAATCAGAGTCAGAGTCAGAATCAGAGTCAGAATCAGAGTCAGAATCAGAATCAGAGTCAGAATCAGAGTCAGAGTCAGAATCAGAGTCAGAATCAGAGTCAGAATCAGTCAGAGTCAGAATCAGAGTAGAGTCAGAATCAGAGTCAGAGTCAGAGTCAGAATCAGTCAGATCAGAATCAGAGTCAGAATCAGAGTCAGAGTCAGAGTCAGAAGTCAGAATCAGAGTCAGAGTCAGAATCAGAGTCAGAATCAGAGTCAGAATCAGAGTCAGAATCAGAGTCAGAGTCAGAATCAGAGTCAGAATCAGAGTCAGAGTCAGAATCAAGTAGTCAGAGTCAGAATCAGAGTCAGAATCAGAGTCAGAGTCAGAATCAGAGTCAGAATCAGAGTCAGAATCAGAATCAGAATCAGAGTCAGAGTCAGAATCAGAGTCAGAGTCAGAATCAGTCAGAGTCAGAATCAGAGTAGAGTCAGAATCAGAGTCAGAGTCAGAGTCAGAATCAGTCAGAGTCAGAATCAGTCAGAGTCAGAATCAGAGTCAGAGTCAGAATCAGAGGAGTCAGAGTCAGAATCAGTCAGAGTCAGAATCAGAGTCAGAATCAGAATCAGTCAGAGTCAGAGTCAGAATCAGTCAGAGTCAGAATCAGAGTCAGAACCAGAATCAGTCAGAGTCAGAGTCAGAGTCAGAATCAGAATCAGAGTCAGAATCAGAATCAGAATCAGTCAGAGTCAGAATCAGTCAGAGTCAGAATCAGATCAGAATCAGAGTCAGAGTCAGAATCAGAGTCAGAATCAGAATCAGTCAGAGTCAGAATCAGTCAGAGTCAGAATCAGAGTCAGAACCAGAATCAGTCAGAGTCAGAGTCAGAATCAGAGTCAGAGTCAGAATCAGAGTCAGAGTCAGAATCAGAGTCAGAATCAGAGTCAGAGTCAGAGTCAGAATCAGAGTCAGAATCAGAGTCAGAGTCAGAATCAGAGTCAGAATCAGAGTCAGAATCAGAATCAGAGTCAGAATCAGAGTCAGAGTCAGAATCAGAGTCAGAATCCGAGAGTCAGAATCAGAGTCAGAATCAGAGTCAGAGTCAGAGTCAGAATCAGAGTCAGAATCAGAGTCAGAGTCAGAATCAGAGTCCGAATCAGAGTCAGAGTCAGAGTCCGAATCAGAGTCAGAATCAGAGTCAGAGTCAGAATCAGAGTCGAACCAAGTCAGAATCAGAGTCCGAATCAGAGTCAGAATCAGAGTCAGAGTCAGAATCAGAGTACCGAACCAGAGTCAGAATCAGAATCAGAGTCAGAGTCAGAATCAGAGTCAGAATCAGAGTCAAATCAGAGTCAGAGTCAGAGTCAGAATCAGAGTCAGAATCAGAGTCAGAGTCAGAATCAGAGTCCGAATCAGAGTCAGAGTCAGAGTCCGAATCAGAGTCAGAATCAGAGTCGAGTCAGAGTCAGAATCAGAGTCCGAACCAGAGTCAGAATCAGAATCAGAGTCAGAGTCAGAATCAGAGTCAGAATCAGAGTCAGAATCAGGTCAGAGTCAGATCGAGTCAGAATCAGAGTCAGTCAGAATCAGAGTCAGAATCAGAATCAGAACCTTTATCCGTCCCACAGTGGGGAAATGTACATTGTTACAGCAGAAAAAGAGCCACAGAGCTTAATGTTAACTAAGAAGCATACAAAAGTATTAAGATACAACAATTATAAATAAAAAAATTACACAATTTACACGAGAGAGAGAGAGAGAGAGAGAGAGAGAGAGAGAGAGGGAGACGGGAAAGAGAGGATCCGTTTCTCCCGTGTTATTATCCAAAGTTAATGTAAACTTTTGAATAATGTACTTCATCTACTACAAGTAGTTTGTTTGAATGTAATAATTATGTTGTTTTTGTTTGTGGAATCATTTATTGAAAAATGAATCTGAATTTTTCGATCTGTTACGATTATAAACTGAAGCAATATAAAAATGACTCCCAACATCAGCATATCCGGTCATAGTCCGTAATTACCTGCTAACGGAAACTCTGCTACACAATTCTTATTATTATTATTGAAACATGACCGGTAAGAAAAAATCCTAGCGGAAACCCCCATATATGTGTGTGTTGTGTGTGTGTGTGTGTGTGTGTGTGTGGGGGGGTGGTTATATAGTCTGATATATATCTATAAACATGTGTTTCTAAAGACCCTCCAGGCTCCTGTTTTTTACCTTCTCTGTTTTACTGGGGCTTTAAATACTGTCAGCCAATCAGAAAGCAGCGTAGTTTGCTTGCTAACACCTCAGAGATAGAGATTTAATTCAATAATAACAGAGTCTCATCACATTCCTGTTTCCCTCTGTCTGCCCCCCCCCCCTCCCCCCAGGCATGGAAACGGTTAGCTTCCTGCTGAGAGCCGTAATCATCTCTCAGGTACACCTGGGAAACATCAGCAGTCACACATGGCCCTTTCTCATTTCACTCATTTCCCCTCCTCCTCCTCGCTCCTCGGTCCTCCGGTAGTGACCCGAAATGATTTCAGCAATCCATGTTGAAGGACATCTCATTTCTCTAAATGCACATCGAGGACCGAGCATCGAGCGTGTGTTGTGTGGTACAGTGTGTAGTATGTGTGGTACAGTGTGTAGTGTGTGTGGTACAGTGTGTAGGTGTGTGTGTACAGTGTGTAGTGTGTGTGGTACAGTGTGTAGGTGTGTGTGGTACAGTGTGTAGGTGTGTGTGGTACAGTGTGTAGGTGTGTGTTGTACAGTGTGTAGGTGTGTGTGGTACAGTGTGTAGGTGTGTGTGGTGTAGGTGTGTGTGGTACAGTGTGTAGGTGTGTGTTGTACAGTGTGTAGGTGCGTGTGGTACAGTGTGTAGGTGTGTGTGTGTGGTACAGTGTGTAGGTGTGTGTGGTACAGTGTGTAGGGTGTGTGGTACAGTGTGTAGGTGTGTGTGGTACAGTGTGTAGGTGTGTGGTGTAGGTGTGTGTGGTACATGTGTAGGTGTGTGTTTGTACAGTGTGTAGGTGTGTGTGGTACAGTGTGTAGGTGTGTGTTGTACAGTGTGTAGGTGTGTGTGGTACAGTGTGTAGGTGCGTGTTGTACAGTGTGTAGGTGTGGTGTAGGTGTGTGTGTGTGTGTGTGTGTGTGTATGTGTGTGTGTGTGTGTGTGTGTGTGCGTGTGTGTGTGTGTGTGTGTGTGTGTTGTGTGTGTGTGTGTTGTGTTTGTGTGTGTGTGTCCGCATCTGTAGCCTGTTATTGTCTCATTATACCGCACTGTGAATGAATCAAAGTAAATATATAAGTCATCATGACACATCTGTCCATCAGACAGAGGGCTGCTGTGCCTCCTGTCATCATTAATGGACGTCTCTTTAAAATGAACCGCTCAGAGGAGAGGAGTTCTCATTTCTCTAACCGCCTGCTGCTTCCTCTCCTCTCTCCTCGGTTCCCCTCCTCTCTCCTCGGTTTCCCCTCCTCTCTCCTCGGTTCCCTCCTCAAATCCTCTCTCCTCGGTTCCCCTCCTCTCTCCTCGGCTCCCCTCCTCAAATCCTCTCTCCTCGGTTCCCCTCCTCTCTCCTCGGTTCCCCTCCTCTCTCCTCGGTTCCCTCCTCAAATCCTCTCTCCTCGGTTCACCTCCTCCACTACTCCGCTCGCATCTCCTGTGGGGACTAAGACACGAGATAGGAGTCGAGGAGGGAATTAGAGAAATGAGAAAGGGCCAATGAGAGCCTCATCACCTGTGTACCTGGTTTCAGGGTTAATAAAGTTGTACCTGTGTACCTGGTTCAGGTTAATAAAGTTGTACCTGTGTCAGTGTTAATAAAGTTGTATCCTTTGTATCCCGTGTTGCAGACACAGACGGCGTGCTGATAGTCGTCTCCACGGTAACAGCTTCCTGCAACTGCCGCAGGCTGCGGGGCCGTCGGGACACCTGCAGGCCGCAGTGGTCACCTGACCCCAACACCGGGTCGCCATAGTACCATCCGACACCTGGGGAGAGAGGGGTATCTCACCTGTCAGTGTGTGTTTTATAAATGTGTGTCTCACCTGTCAGTGTGTTTTATAATGTGTGTCTCACCTGTCAGTGTGTGTTTTATAAATGTGTGTCTCACCTGTCAGTGTGTGTTTTATAGTGTGTGTCTCACCTGTCGCAGGTGTGTCCCGTGCTGTGGTCCCTGCAGGTGAGGCAGCGGCCGGTGAGGGGCTCGCAGGCGTCGCTGTGTCCGTTACAGGAGCAGGGTCTGCAGGAGGGAAGCCCCAGAACCCCGGAGACACCCAGAGCACTGACGCCCAGAGGCTCCAGACACCACACACACTGACCTGACAGCTGGTCACAGAACTCACTCTGAGAGCCCTGAGGGTCACACTCACACGCTACACACACACACACACACACACCACACACACACACACACCACACACACACACACACACACACACACACACACACACACACACACACACACACACACACACACACCACACACACACACACACACACACACACACACACACACACACCACACACACACACACACACACACACACACACACACACACACACACACACACACAGTTATTGTACATTCTGTATGCTCAGCTGAACTGCGTGTGTGAGTGAGATTGAGGACGACCTGTGTGAAACCTGAATAAACTGAAACCAGGATGAACTGATATGACATCTTTGGTTGCTCTTTCTTATTGTTTCCAATCAGTTCATTGGTTTAACCCATTTTGAAACTTATTATGAAAGTGTTATTTATGATTTGTTATGAAAGTGTTATTTATGATTTGTTATAAGTGTTATTTATGGTTTGTTATGAAAGTGTTATTTATGATTTGTTATGAAAGTGTTATTCCTGATGTCTCAGTGCTGACCTCTGCAGCCGCTGGGTCCGAACTGGAAGGTGGTCGGGCTGCAGGAGTCACAGTTCCTCCCAGACGTTGGGTCTGCAGCGGCACTGACCTCCACTCGGGTCACACACTGTGCTCAGAGAGCCCTGAGGGTCACAGCGGCACTCTGAGGGAGGGGGGAGAGAGAGGAGAGGAGATCACACTGTGCTCAGAGAACACACACACACACACACACACACACACACACACACACACACACACACACACACACACACACCACACACACACACCACACACACACACACACACACACACACACACACACACACACACACACACACACACACCACACACACACACACACACACACACACACACACACACACCACACACACACACACACACACCACACCACACACACACACACACACACACACACCCACACACACCACACACAGAGACTCTTTAAGATGACTCTTTAACCTGTTAAGCCCTGAGCCTTTCAGGTCTCAGGCTCTAAATGACATTCCCAGAACAAATGACCATATCTTCCCTTCTAAAAGGGTTAATTAATAATCTTTTTTCTCAAAGTAATGATAAACCTGTGAGTTGGATGTAGAAAAGTCAGAATCAATATAGATGTTTTTTATTTTAAAGAAATTCAGATTGAACATAGTAAAAAACTGTAGATTATAGTGTCCGTCCAAAATTATTTTGTATTTATAGTGAAAACTACCCTTGGATGATGGGTTAGTAGACTAAAAGCTTTAGGAATCCAAAGTACAACATATAATAAGTACCCTGTATCAAGATTGATGCAAAACAAGTGACATTTGACCTTTTTAGAGAGATTTAGCAAAAACCCTCCACCTCTGAGGTGATTTGGGTGGAAATGGGGGTTTTACCGTTTCTCTGGAACCCATTGGTCGATTTTGATGGTTGACACCTCTTTATGACCGTTAGAGCCAATAGAATCGAAGGGGAATCTCCTCACTCACTTACATTGTACAACAAAAAGGTTGGGGCTTCGCGCATGTAATTTTGCATTAGAGTGGACCTATCTCTAGCTTTGACATAGAAACGGAAAGCAGTTTTTATTGCTTATGGATTATCAGAAATCATTTCAAAGGGACACAGACACATTGGATTAACCTATGGATTAACTTCAGCAGCGTTTTTATCGTTTTAATGCCATTGAAGACCAAGATAAAAGATAAATAATAAGGTTTTGTGAGTGATTTTTTAGGTGACTCTTTAAGGTTGACCTCTTTAAGATGACCCTTTAAGGTGGACTCTTTAAGATGACCCTTTAAGATGACTCTTTAAGGTGACTCTTTAAGGTGACTCTTTAAGATGACTCTTTAGATGACTCCTTTAAGATGACTCTTTAAGGTGACTCTTTAAGATGACTCTTTAAGGTTCTCTTTAAGATGACCCTTTAAGATGACTCTTTAAGGTGACTCTTTAAGATGACCCTTTAAGGTGGACTCTTTAAGATGACCCTTTAAGATGACCCTTTAAGGTGACTCTTTAAGGGACTCTTTAAGGTGACTCTTTAAGATGACCCTTATAAGATGACTCTTTAAGGTGACTCTTTAAGATGACCCTTTAAGGTGGACTCTTTAAAGATGACCCTTTAAGATGACCCTTTAGGTGACTCTTTAAGATGACTCTTTAAGGTGACTCTTTAAGATGACCCTTTAAGGTGACTCTTTAAGGTGACTCTTTAAGATGACTCTTTAAGGTGACTCTTTAAGATGACCCTTTAAGATGACTCTTTAAGGTGACTCTTTAAGATGACCCTTTAAGGTGGACTCTTTAAGATGACCCTTTAAGATGACCCTTTAAGGTGACCCTTTAAGGTGGACTCTTTAGATGACTCTTTAAGGTGACTCTTTAAGATGACCCTTTAAGGTGGACTCTTTAAGATGACCCTTTAAGATGACCCTTTAAGGTGACTCTTTAAGTGACTCTTTAAGATGACTCTTTAAGGTGACTCTTTAAGATGACCCTTTAAGATGACTCTTTAAGGTGACTCTTTAAGATGACCCTTTAAGATGACCCTTTAGATGACCCTTTAAGATGACCCTTTAAGGTGACTCTTTAAGGTGACTCTTTAAGATGACTCTTTAAGGTGACTCTTAAGATGACCCTTTAAGATGACCCTTTAAGGTGGACTCTTTAAGATGACCCTTTAAGATGACCCTTTAAGGTGATTCTTTAAGATGACCCTTTAAGATGACTCTTTAAGGTGACTCTTTAAGATGGACTCTTTAAGGTGGACTCTTTAAGGTGGACTCTTCAGGTGACTCTTCAGGTGACTCTTTAAAGTGACTCTTTAAAGTGGACTACCTTTGGCTCCCTGGTGCAGCATGGCAGAGATGCTGAAGATGAAGTTCCTGCAGATGTCGGTGGTCGGAGACTTGATGACGCTCTGACTGTTCTCCAGACAGCGATAACGCTGAAACGTTTCCCAGCCGCTGTTCCGCTGGAGTCTCCTTCCTCTGAAGAGAAGAGATCCATGTTCTTACAGTGAGGCATCAGCACGATCTGCAGAGAACAAGAGACATTAATGTGTGTGTGTGGTGTAAGTGTGTGTATGTGTGAGATGTGTGTGTCCTCACCAAGTCGATGAGTATGTGCGTGTGTGATGTGTGTGTGTGGTGTAAGTGTGTGTATGTGTGATATGTGTGTGTCCTCACCGAGTCCATCAGTGTGTGTGTGTGTGTAAGTTTGGTGTGTGTGTGTGTGTGTGTGTGTGTGTGTGTGTGGTAATTTTAGGGTGAAGACTTGGTTAGGTTTAGGGTAAGGGTTAGGGTAAGGTTAAGGGTAAGGGTTAGGGTTAGGCATGTGTTGGTTATGGTTAAGGTTAGGATAAGTCTCCAGGAAATGCATGTAAGTCAATGTAATGTCCCCTGAAGTGATGTATACATGGTATGTGTGTGTGTGTGTGTGTGTTTGTTGTGTGTCCTCACCGAGTCGATCAGTGTGTATGGAGACTGCACGTCACTGAGCGGACTGTAGAGCGGCAGACTGAGACGTACGGTGTAGTTCAGAGACGCCTCGAAACACACGGGGCGAGACAGGGAGACGTGCCTGAAGACAGACCATAATAAGGTTATACAGACCATATAACCAGTGTTATACAGACCATAATAACCAGGGTTATACAGACCATAATACACAGTGTTATACAGACCATAATACACAGTGTTATACAGACCATAATAACCAGGGTTATACAGACCATAATACACAGTGTTATACAGACGACCATAATACACAGTGTTATACAGACCATAATACACAGTGTTATACAGACCATAATACCAGTGTTATACAGACCATAATAACCAGGGTTATACAGACCATACAGACCATAATACACAGTGTTATACAGACCATAATACACAGTGTTATACAGACCGTAATACACAGTGTTATACAGACCGTAATACACAGTGTTATACAGACCGTAATACACAGTGTTTACAGACCATACAGACCATAATACACAGTGTTATACAGACCATACAGACCATAATACACAGTGTTATACAGACCATAATACACAGTGTTATACAGACCATAATACACAGTGTTATACAGACCATAAAACACAGTGTTCTTACCGGGAGCCGGGTGCAGCGAGTCGTCTGGTGGTCGTCGTCGGGAACGGTGTTGACGCAGCGACTGTCCGCTCTGATTGGTCCAGGCCTCAGCACGGTCATCAGGACCTCCTCCCATTGGTCAGGCAGCTGTACACACACCACACACACACACACACCACACACACACACACACACACAAAAACACACACAGAAACACACACAGAAACACACACACAAAGAAACGTTACCCTCCTGCACAGTTGTGCATCTACACCTGCCTGCCAGCGCCTAATCACATGTTAATCACATGAGAGTGTTCTGCAGGTGGGCGGAGTCGTACCTGCGGCTCGTAGCGAATCAGGACGTCGTACTCCATTGAGTGGGGGATGTTGTCCACGGTGAACTCCAGGTATGCTCCTCGGGGACGTTCACCAGGCCCACACTGTCCAGGTGGGACTGCGGTCCAGAGGGTGGGCCGAGGAACCACAGACACACCCTGAGGAACCAGAGAGATGGTGGTGAAACAGGGAAACATGAGGGTCCCAACACATATCCCTGAGGAACCTCAGAGGAGAGATGGCGGTGAAACAGGGAACAAGAGGGGTCCCAACACAGAGCCATGAGGAACCTCAGAGGAGAGATGGTGGTGAAACAGGGAAACAAGAGGGGTCCCAACACAGAGCCATGAGGAACCTCAGAGGAGAGATGGTGGTGAAACAGGGAAACAAGAGGGGTCCCAACACAGAGCCATGAGGAACCTCAGAGGAGAGATGGCGGTGAAACAGGGAAACAAGAGGGTCCCACACAGAGCCATGAGGAACCTCAGAGGAGAGATGGTGGTGAAACAGGGAAACATGAGGAGTCCCAAAAGAGCCATGAGGAACCTCAGAGGAGAGATGGTGGTGAAACAGGAAACAAGAGGGGTCCCAACACAGAGCCATGAGGAACCTCAGAGGAGAGATGGTGGTGAAACAGGGAAACAAGAGGGGTCCCAACACAGAGCCATGAGGAACCTCAGAGGAGAGATGGTGGTGAAACAGGGAAACAAGAGGGGTCCCAAAACAGAGCCATGAGGAACCTCAGAGGAGAGATGGTGGTGAAACAGGGAAACATGAGGAGTCCCAAAACAGAGCCCTGAAGAACCTCAGAGGAGAGATGGTGGTGAAACAGGGAAACATGAGGGGTCCCAAAACAGAGCCATGAGGAACCTCAGAGGAGAGATGGTGGTGAAACAGGGAAACATGAGGAGTCCCAAAACAGAGCCCTGAGGAACCTAACAAGACATCTGAACTGTAAAGTGTTTTAGAAAGCAGCTGAGAGATTTAAAGGTCTCCTATTATACTCTTTTTAAGCATATATTATAGGTCTCAGATATATACAAATATATAAAAAACATGTCTCTGAAGGGTTCTGCTCCAAACCCCAAACAGATCCTTGTAGCCCCTCCCCCTCTCTTCCAGCTGTTACCAAAGAGCTGACTCAGGGTCAGTAGCTTTAGAGAGAGAGTAGATCTCATCAGGAGAACTCTCCCAGCAGAAAGTCAGCTAATGCTGCCGTGACTAAACTCCATATCATGTTCCAAACCACATGAAGGATCCTCTCTGAAACAGTATGGAGCTCAAACTCTTTCTCTCTCTCAGGTTTACCACAAGGTGACTTCCTTTTGATTTCCTGCTTCTTCACACATGCTCTCTCCAGTACAGGTTAGCTCTGAGTGTTAGCATGCTAATGTAAACACAGACCATATTACTTCCAGAACACGTCTCATTGTTTCTGACAGCAACGTTTCTGATTGGCCCGTGGGTGTAAAGCCCACCCACATTTTAGTAATGTCGTCATGACGCAGCAAATCTGGATCAGCTCCGTTGTTCCCCCGTTTTTAGAGATGTGGGTACGGAGGAAAAGAGAGAGGGTTTGATTTCCTGACACTTTGAGAGTCTCCTGACACACCGGGGACACACCGGGGACACATGGTGATGTAGAAAAGACATCAGAAAGTGCATTTGCGTTATAGGAGACCTTTAAGTAAAGTCACGTTGGGAAGAGGTCGGAGGTTGTTTGGTTTCATGGTTCAGTTCTGATGACTCACCGGTCCGAAGAGGGCGTCCTCCGCCTCGTAGGTGTAGTGATCCAGAGCCATGAAGTAGAACCCAGACTCCACCTGATCACAGCGCCGGCCGAACATGTGACCCCTGCACACACACTGACCGCTCACCTGGTCGCACCTTCTCACACACACACACACACACACACACACACACACCACACACACACACACACACACACACACACACCACACAACACACACACACACACACACACACACACACCACACACACACACACACACACCACACACACACACACACACACACACACACACACACACATTACATTGACTTACATGCATTTCCTGGAGACTTAAACTAACCTTAACCATAACCAACACATGCCTAACCCTAACCCTTACCCTTAACCTTACCCCTCAGACCACAGAAGAAGAGCTGCAGCACCGAGGGTCCGCTGTGCAGTGTTAGTAACTGCAGTGTCTTTTACTCTATCGTATATATGATGATTGATGATTGTATATCTGATTATTGGCAGTGTGTATTCACAGCTTCATGTCCTGTAAAGCTTGTTTATTAAACATGTGGGTGGTGCACTCACTGGTTGTTGACGGCTCCTCCTAGATCACAGTCACATGGTCTGCAGCCGTCCATATCATTACTGAGACCCCAGTGTTCAGCCTGAAACACACACACCACACACACACACACACACACACACACACACACACACACACACACACACACACAACACACACACACACCACACACACACACACCACAACACACACACACACACACACACCACACACACACACACACACACACACACACACACACACACACACACCACACACACACACACACACCTCAGATTGTATAGAAGTCTATGAGAAAATGTTCCCACTTCTCTCTTGATTACCTCAGATTGTATAGAAGTCTATGGGTTAGAATATTGAAATATTGAAATCATTTTCTCACCACACACTGGTCACAGTCTCGTCCAGTCACCAGACGTTTACAGAAGCAGTTTCCTGTTTCACTGTCGCAGGTATTTCCTCCAGCAAGTGTTCCCAAAGAGTTGCAGGTACACGCTGAAACACAGTAATAATACACACTGAAACACAGTGATGATACACACTGATACACAGTGATGATACACACTGAAACACAGTGATGATACACACTGAAACACAGTGATGATACACACTGAAACACAGTGATGATACACACTGAAACACAGTGATGATACAGACTGAAACACACTGATGATACACACTGAAACACAGTGATGATACAGACTGAAACACAGTGATGATACACACTGAAACACAGTGATGATACACACTGAAACACAGTGATGATACACACTGAAACACAGTGATGATACAGACTGAAACACAGTGATGATACACACTGAAACACAGTGATGATACAGACTGAAACACAGTGATGATACACACTGAAACACAGTGATGATACACACTGAAACACAGTGATGATACAGACTGAAACACACTGATGATACACACTGAAACACAGTGATGATACAGACTGAAACACAGTGATGATACACACTGAAACACAGTGATGATACACACTGAAACACAGTGATGATACACACTGAAACACAGTGATGATACACACTGAAACACAGTGATGATACACACTGAAACACAGTGATGATACACACTGAAACACAGTGATGATACACACTGAAACACAGTGATGATACAGACTGAAACACACTGATGATACACACACTGAAACACAGTGATGATACAGACTGAAACACAGTGATGATACACACTGAAACACAGTGATGATACACACTGAAACACAGTGATGATACACACTGAACACAGTGATGATACAGACTGAAACACAGTGATGATACACACTGAAACACAGTGATGATACAGACTGAAAACACTGATGATACACACTGAAACACAGTGATGATACAGACTGAAACACAGTGATGATACACACTGAAACACAGTGATGATACACACTGAAACACAGTGATGATACAGACTGAAACACAGTGATGATACACACTGAAACACAGTGATGATACACACTGAAACACAGTGATGATACACACTGAAACACAGTGATGATACAGACTGAAACACAGTGATGATACACACTGAAACACAGTGATGATACACACTGAAACACAGTGATGATACACACTGAAACACAGTGATGATACACACTGAAACACAGTGATGATACACACTGAAACACAGTGATGGTACACACTGAAAACAGTGATGATACACACTGAAACATAGTAATACTACAGTAATAATACACACGATACACAGTAATAGTCCTGAGACGTCTACCTGTGCACCCTCCCTGCTCAGCCCGTGCGTGTTGTCTCGGCAGCGGTCGCAGCGCTCTCCCTCCACGTTCACTCGACAGCGACACTGACCAGAGATCAGCCCCAGACCAACGTCCGTCAGCGAATCACAGAGGCCGTCATTCAGGGAACCAATAGGATCACAGCTGCAGGCTACACACACACACACACACACACACACACACACACACACACACACACACACAGAGGGTTAATAGGGTCATACTGTCAGTACAACGGCCTGTGGAAGAGGAAGTATGTACTCTGTGTGTAATCTGTGGACTCTGTGTACTCTCTGTGTACTCTCTGTGTACTCTGTGTACTCACGCTGGCAGATGTTGGGGTCCCGGACATCCTTCTCCAGATGTTGGTAGTAGAACGGTCTGCATCGCTCACAGCTGTTTCCTGCCGTGTTGTGTTGACACTCGTCACAGACCCCCCCGCTCACGTTTCCCGAAGCCACGAACACCACCTCGTCGAAGTGACAGGAGTCCGAATGCTGGTTACAGTTACACTCTGCAACACCACCGAAGAAGAGAACACTCAGAGACCAGTAGAGGGTGGTAGAGACAATTAGAGACCAGTAGAGACCAGTAGAGACCAGTAGAGACAATAGAGACCAGTAGAGAGCAGTAGAGACCAGTAGAGACCAGTAGAGACCAGTAGAGATCAGTAGAGACCAGTAGAGACCAGTAGAGACCAGTAGAGACCAGTAGAGGGTGGTAGAGACAATTAGAGACCAGTAGAGACCAGTAGAGACCAGTAGAGAGCATAGAGACCAGTAGAGACCAGTAGAGTCCAGTAGAGAGCAGTAGAGAGCAATAGAGACCAGTAGAGACCAGTAGAGACCAGTAGAGAGCAGTAGAGAGCATAGAGACCAGTAGAGAGCAGTAGAGAGCAGTAGAGAGCAATAGAGAGCAGTAGAGACCAGTAGAGACCAGTAGAGACCAGTAGAGACCAGTAGAGATCAGTAGAGACCAGAGACCAGTAACCAGTAGAGACCAGTAGAGACCTAGAGACCAGTAGAGAGCAGTAGAGATCAGTAGAGACCAGTAGAGACCAGTAGAGATCAGTAGAGACCAGTAGAGACCAGTAGAGACCAGTAAAGGGCAGTAGAGAGCAGTAGAGACCAGTAGAGACCAGAGACCAGTAGAGATAAGTAGAGATAAGTAGAGAGCAGTAGAGACCAGTAGAGATCAGTAGAGACCAGTAGAGAGCAGTAGAGACCAGTAGAGAGCAGTAGAGTCCAGTAGAGACCAGTAGAGAGCAGTAGAGATCAGTAGAGACCAGTAGAGAGCAGTAGAGACCAGTAGAGAGCAGTAGAGACCAGTAGAGATCAGTAGAGATCAGTAGAGACCAGTAGAGACCAGTAGAGACCAGTAGAGACCAGTAGAGAGCAGAGCAGTAGAGAGCAGTAGAGACCAGTAGAGACCAGTAGAGAGCAGAGCAGTAGAGAGCAGTAGAGAGCAGTAGAGAGCAGTAGAGATCAGTAGAGACCAGTAGAGACCAGTAGACCAGTAGAGACCAGTAGAGAGCAGTAGAGATCAGTAGAGACCAGTAGAGACCAGTAGAGACCAGTAAAGACCAGTAGAGACCAGTAGAGACCAGTAGAGACCAGTATAGAGCAGTAGAGATCAGTAGAGACCA
Source organism: Trematomus loennbergii (assembly GCA_012861695.1). Lineage (NCBI taxonomy): Eukaryota > Metazoa > Chordata > Actinopteri > Perciformes > Nototheniidae > Trematomus > Trematomus loennbergii. The sequence goes on from JAAOOA010001133.1 coordinate 97,360, forward strand.
GTAGAGAGCAGTAGAGAGCAGAGCAGTAGAGACCAGTAGAGAGCAGTAGAGAGCAGTAGAGATCAGTAGAGATCAGTAGAGACCAGTAGAGACCAGTAGAGAGCAGTAGAGAGCAGAGCAGTAGAGATCAGTAGAGACCAGTAGAGACCAGTAGAGACCAGTAGAGACCAGTAGAGAGCAGTAGAGATCAGTAGAGACCAGTAGAACAGTAGAGAGCAGTAGAGAGCAGTAGAGACCAGTAGAGAGCAGTAGAGATCAGTAGAGACCAGTAGAGACCAGTAGAGACCAGTAGAGAGCAGTAGAGACCAGTAGAAATGAAGAGGATCTGATGGACTCACTCTTGCAGGCGTTGGTGTTTCGGCCCTCAGCAGGTCTCCAGGGAAGGTCGTGGTAGAAGTCATGACACCGCTCACAGTTCAGACCTTTGGTGTTGTGGTTGCACATGCAGTGTCCATGAACCTGAACACAAAGCACCGTCAAGTCTCACAACATAAAAAACTATTCATAAATCAGATTGAGTTTGTTTGATTTGTTGTTTCCTTTGATGCTTGCCCCAATCAGACTTGAAGAAAGAGTACCATCTCATCTGCGTAGAGTTTGAGTTTGTTTGTATTTCTGAGCTTGTTGTTTATTGAAAGTTTAACAGTGGTGAGATTTCAGGGTACTGTTGGACGTTCTTTGAGGGCCAGGGTACTGTTGGACTTTCTTTGAGGGTCAGGGTACTGTTGGACTTTCTTTGAGGGTCAGGGTACTGTTAGACTTTCTCTGAGGGTCAGGGTACTGTTAGACTTTCTCTGAGGGTCAGGGTACTGTTGGACTTTCTTTGAGGGTCAGGGTACTGTTGGACTTTCTTTGAGGGTCAGGGTACTGTTGGACTTTCTTTGAGGGTACTGTTGGACTCCATTTGAGGGTCAGGATGTGGACGTGGTTTTACTCACCATGCCTTCGCTGGTCTGGCGGTCTCCTCCACGGGGGCGCACTCAGAGGCGTGTCCGTAGCAGAAGCAGTTTCCTCGCACCACCATGTCGAAGATGGCGTAGTAGTACTTCTCCTTGATCTCGACCCGGGAGTCCAGCAGGTTGTCCCCCAGCGTGTGCAGTCTGGTGAACTTCACCCGCAGGTTGGTGATCTTCAACATGTCTGAGCACAAGACAACAGGTCACTGACGGACAACTGATCAACAATAAACAGTAGTTAAAAACAATGTGAACAGTGAAGAGACCTACTCTGGATTCTGGGGCTGTAGGGGTCTTCGATCCTGAACACCGGTCCAGGACTCTGAAGATCACCTGCATTAAAGGGACATTTCATCAATGGAAGAAGTGGCCTTTGACCTGGCTCTCCTCTTTAGTACGATACGATAATACTTTACTGGTCAGATCCAGTCTGAAATGCTCCTTGCATCCAGCAGCTCCATGTGTAACATCAACAGACAAACATGTAACATCACAGCAGCTCCATGTGTAACATCAACAGACAAACATGTAACATCCCAGCAGCTCCATGTGTAACATCAACAGACAAACATGTAACATCAGCAGCTCCATGTGTAACATCACAGACAAACATGTAACATCCAGCAGCTCCATGTGTAACATCAACAGACAAACATGTAACATCCCAGCAGCTCCATGTGTAACATCAACAGACAAACATGTAACATCCCAGCAGCTCCATGTGTAACATCAACAGACAAACATGTAACATCCCAGCAGCTCCATGTGTAACATCAACAGACAAACATGTAACATCACAGCAGCTCCATGTGTAACATCAACAGACAAACATGTAACATCACAGCAGCTCCATGTGTAACATCAACAGACAAACATGTAACATCACAGCAGCTCCATGTGTAACATCAACAGACAAACATGTAACATCCCAGCAGCTCCATGTGTAACATCAACAGACAAACATGTAACATCCAGCAGCTCCATGTGTAACATCAACAGACAAACATGTAACATAACAGCAGCTCCATGTGTAACATCAACAGACAAACATGTAACATCACAGCAGCTCCATGTGTAACATCAACAGACAAACATGTAACATCACAGCAGCTCCATGTGTAACATCAACAGACAAACATGTAACATCACAGCAGCTCCATGTGTAACATCAACAGACAAACATGTAACATCCCAGCAGCTCCATGTGTAACATCAACAGACAACATGTAACATCCAGCAGCTCCATGTGTAACATCAACAGACAAACATGTAACATCCCAGCAGCTCCATGTGTAACATCAACAGACAAACATGTAACATCACAGCAGCTCCATGTGTAACATCAACAGACAAACATGTAACATCCCAGCAGCTCCATGTGTAACATCAACAGACAAACATGTAACATAACAGCAGGATCAGAGAGAGCTGCTCAAAGAGCCTTCAGCGTGATCTGATCTGAAGCTCTGTGTTCACTGAGTGGCACAAAGGATGCTTCAGGGGACTTTATTGAATAGCGGGACCCTGAATCTCCATTAGATTAGATTACTATGGGGACATGAAGACAGTACCTCTCCCTCGGTGGACGGCTCGATGTCGGAGTAACGCGAGTCACAGATGATGTCATCGACCTTCTGCATGGGCCCCTGGGAGACGGACGGGAACGCACTCTCACAGTCGTAGGCGAAGTATCGATAAACTGCCACGTCTTCCCCGAAGTCCGACGAGCGCTCGATCAACATGGCAGCGGTCGGAACGTCTGAGGGAAAATACACTTAAATATCATGTAAACACTTAACCTGATATCATGAGAAGCACTTAACCTGATATCATGAGAAACACTTAACCTGATATCATGAGAAAACTTAACCTGATATCATGAGAAACACTTAACCTGATAATCATGAGAAACACTTAACCTGATATCATGAGAAACACTTAACCTGATATCATGAGAAACACTTAACCTGATATCATGAGAAACACTTAACCTGATATCATGAGAAACACTTAACCTGATATCATGAAACACTTAACCGATATCATGAGAAACACTTAACCTAATATCATGAGAACACTTAACCTGATATAATGAGAAACACTAACCTGATATCATGAGAACACTTAACCTGATATCATGAGAAGCACTTAACCTGATATCATGAGAAACACTTAACCTGATATCTGAGAAACACTTTAACACTTAACCTAATATCATGAGAAACACTTAACCTGATATCATGAGAACACTAACACTTAACCTAATATCATGAGAAACTCTTAACCTAATATCATGAGAAACTCTTAACCTGATATCATGAGAAACACTTTAACACTTAACCTAATATCATGAGAAACACTTAAGTTATTATTATATAGTGTGTTCATGTCAGTTGTTGATGCCAGTAACCAGAGAACTGACGGTCCCTGTGGGGTCTGGCTTGAAGGTCATGATGAGGTGTGTGTAGTGTGTGTGTAGACCCACCTTTAAGGTCATGATGAGGTGTGTGTAGTGTGTGTGTAGACCCACCTTTAAGGTCATGATGAGGTGTGTGTAGTGTGTGTGTAGACCCCCTTTAAGGTCATGATGAGGTGTGTGTAGTGTGTGTAGACTCACATTGAAGGTCATGATGAGTGTGTGTAGTGTGTGTGTAGACCCACCTTTAAGGTCATGATGAGGTGTGTGTAGTGTGTGTGTAGACCCACCTTTAAGGTCATGATGAGGTGTGTGTAGTGTGTGTGTAGACCCACCTTTAAGGTCATGATGAGGTGTGTGTAGTGTGTGTGTAGACCCACCTTTAAGGTCATGATGAGGTGTGTAGTGTGTGTGTAGACCCCCTTTAAGGTCATGATGAGGTGTGTGTAGTGTGTGTGTAGACCCACCTTTAAGGTCATGATGAGGTGTGTGTAGTGTGTGTGTAGACTCACATTGAAGGTCATGATGAGGTGTGTGTAGTGTGTGTGTAGACCCACCTTTAAGGTCATGATGAGGTGTGTGTAGTGTGTGTGTAGACCCACCTTTAAGGTCATGATGAGGTGTGTGTAGTGTGTGTGTAGACCCACCTTAAGGTCATGATGAGGTGTGTGTAGTGTGTGTGTAGACCCACCTTTAAGGTCATGATGAGGTGTGTGTAGTGTGTGTGTAGACCCACCTTTAAGGTCATGATGAGGTGTGTGTAGTGTGTGTGTAGACTCACATTGAAGGTCATGATGAGGTGTGTGTGTGTGTGTAGACCCACCTTTAAGGTCATGATGAGGTGTGTGTAGTGTGTGTGTAGACCCACCTTTAAGGTCATGATGAGTGTGTGTAGTGTGTGTGTAGACCCACCTTAAAGGTCATGATGAGGTGTGTGTAGTGTGTGTGTAGACCCACCTTTAAGGTCATGATGAGTGTGGTGTAGTGTGTGTGTAGACCCCCTTAAAGGTCATGATGAGGTGTGTGTAGTGTGTGTGTAGACTCACCTTGAAGGTCATGATAAGGTGTGTGAAGTGAAACTCCGCCTCCAGGTTCAGCTGGATGGTGACGTTCTCCAGACCTGCAGATAGCATCACGTCACCAACAAACTACAGACAAACTGTGACAACAAACCCCCCCGACTGTGTGAGAATGTATGAATGTGTGAATGTATGAATGTGTGAATGTATGAATGCAGACCCGGCGCCAGAACAAATCTACAGAGAGGCATTGATTTTCATGGGAGGCAAACCGGCATGTGCCGCGGCCACTATCGCGCCAGAGATTTCTTTTGGAGGTGCTGTGGGGTAGCTTGACGTTTCATAGAGGGTGCTCAAACATGTAGGGTTTCCCATTAAGGTACCGGACGCTACAGTGGAATGTTCTACTGCAACACTCCCCAAAGCACATACACAGTGCACCACAGACTCGTAGCCTTAAAGTTCACAGTTTATATTACAAAAATATTTTTATAAATAAAATAAAACATGTTTATTGGGGGAGGGCAGGAATGTCAAATGGGAGGGCCCTCCCTGGCCCTCCCACGGCGCCGGGTCTGTATGAATGTGTGAATGTATGAATGTGTGAATGTATGAATGTGTGTGAATTGTGAATGTATGAATGTGTATGAATGTATGTGAATGTATGAATGTATGAATGTGTGTGAATGTATGAATGTGTGTGAATGTGTGATGTATGAATGTGTGAATGTGTGTGAATGTGTGAATGTGTGATGTGTGTGAATGTGTGTGAATGTGTGTGAATGTGTGTGAATGTATGAATGTGTGTGAATGTTGAATGTATGTGAATGTATGAATGTATGAATGTGTGTGAATGTATGAATGTGTGTGAATGTGTGAGAATGTGTGTGAATGTATGAATGTGTGTGAATGTATGAATGTGTGTGAATGTGTGTGAATGTATGAATTATGAATGTGTGTGAATGTATGAATGTGTGTGAATGTATGAATGTATGAATGGTGAATGTATGAATGTGTGTGAATGTGTGAGAATGTGTGTGAATGTATGAAGTGTGTGAATGTATGAATGTGTGTGAATGTGTGAATGTGTGTGAATGTATGAATGTATGAATGTATGAAGTATGAATGGTGAGAAGTGTGTGAATGTGTAAATGTGTGTGAATGTATGAATGTGTGTGAATGTATGAATGTGTGTGAATGTGTGAGACTGTGTGTGAATGTGTAAATGGTGTGAATGTATGAATGTGTGTGAATGTATGAATGTTAGAATGTGTGAATGTATGAATGTGTGTGAATGTATGAATGTGTGTGAATGTATGAATGTGTGTGAATGTATGAATGTATGAATGTATGAATGTGTGAATGTATGAATGTGTGTGAATGTATGAATGTGTGTGAATGTATGAATGTGTGGAATGTATGAATGTGTGTGAATGTATGAATGGTGTTAATGTGTGAATGTGTGGTGAATGTATGAATGCATATGAATGTGTGTGAATGTATGAATGTGTGTGAATGTATGCATGTGTGTGAATGTGTGAATGTGTGAATGTATGAATGTATGAATGTGTGTGAATGTGTGTGAATGTATGAATGTGTGTGAATGTATGAATGTATGCATGTGTGTGAATGTGTGAATGTGTGTGAATGTATGAATGTATGAATGTGTGAGAATGTGTGTGAATGTGTACATGTGTGTGAATGTATGAATGTGTGTGAATGTATGAATGTGTGTGAATGTGTGAGAATGTGTGTGAATGTGTAATGTGTGAATGTATGAATGTGTGTGAATGTATGAATGTTAGAATGTGTGAATGTATGAATGTGTGTGAATGTATGAATGTGTGTGAAGTATGAATGTGTGTGAATGTATGAATGTATGAATGTATGAATGTGTGAATGTATGAATGTGTGTGAATGTATGAATGTGTGTGAATGTATGAATGTGTGAATGATGAATGTGTGTGAATGTATGAATGTGTGAATGTGTGTGAATGTATGAATGTATGAATGTGTGTGAATGTATGAATGTGTGTGAATGTATGAATGTATGAATGTGTGAATGTATGAATGTATGAATGTGTGTGAATGTTGAATGTGTGTGAATGTGTGAAGTATGAATGTATGAATGTGTGTGAATGTGTGAATGTGTGAATGTGTGAATGTATGAATGTATGAATGTGTGAATGTGTGAATGTGTGAATGTCTGAATGTGTGTGAATGTGTGAATGTATGAATGTGTGTGAATGTGTGTGAATGTATGAATGTGTGTGAATGTATGAATGTATGCAATGTGTGAATGTATGAATGTGTGTGAATGTATGAATGTGTGTGAATGTGAATGTATGAATGTGTATGAATGTGTGAATGTATGAATGTGTGAATGTATGAATGTGTGAATGTATGAATGTGTGAATGTATGAATGTATGAATGTGTGTGAATGTTGAATGTGTGAATGTATGATGTGTGTGAATGTGTGAATGTATGAATGTGTGTGAATGTTGTGAATGTATGAATGTGTGAATGTATGAATGTGTGTGAATGTGTGAATGTATGATGTATGAATGTGTGAATGTATGAATGTGTGTGAATGTATGAATGTAATGTGTGAATGTTGAATGTGTGTGAATGTATGAATGTGTATGAATTGTGTGAATGTGTGAGTATGAATGTGTGAATGTGTGAATGTATGAATGTATGAATGTGTATTGTGTGTGAATGTGTGTGAATGTGTGTGAATGTATGAATGTGTGTGAATGTGTGAATGTATGAATGTGTGAATGTGTGTGAATGTGTGTGAATGTGTTGAATGTGTGTGAATGTATGAATGTGTGTGAATGTGTGAATGTATGAATGTATGAATGTGTGTGATGTGTGTGAATGTGGTGAATGTGTGAATGTATGAATGTGTGTGAATGTGTGAATGTATGAATGTGTGAATGTGTGTGAATGTGTGTGAATGTGTGTGAATGTGTGTGAATGTGTGAATGTAAATGTGTGTGAATGTGTGAATGTATGAATGTAGATGTGTGAATGTATGAATGTGTGTGAATGTATGAATGTATGAATGTGTGAATGTATGAATGTGTGTGAATGGTGTGAATGTATGAATGTGTATGATGTGTGTGAATGTGTGAATGTGTGAATGTGTGAATGTATGAATGTATGAATGTGTATGAATGTGTGTGAATGTGTGAATGTATGAATGTGTGAATGTGTGAATGTGTGTGAATGTGTGTGAATGTGTGAATGTATGAATGTGTGAATGTGTGAATGTATGAATGTATGAATGTGTGTGAATGGTGAATGACTCGTAGTATGTAAAGATCTTATGATACTCCCCCCCAACCCTCCCCCTCAGGGACCCCCCCCCCCTCAGATATCCCCCTCCCCTCAGATATCCCCCCCTCAGTATCCCCCTCCCCTCAGTATCCCCCTCCCCTCAGGTATCCCCCTCCCCTCAGGTATCCTCCCCCTCCCCTCAGGTATCCCCCCCCCTCAGGTATCCCCCTCCTCAGGTATCCCCCCCCTCAGATATCCCCCTCCCTCAGGTATCCCCCCCCTCAGGTATCCCCCCCCTCACCGTTCTCAGACTGCCACCAGGTATCCCCCCCCTCAGGTACCCCCCCCTCACCGTTCTCAGACTGCCACCAGGTCTTCAGTCTGTTATTAAAGGTCGTCACCAGGTTCTCCACTCGATGGCCGCTGCTCTGTCCTGTCAGCTGTCGTAGAGAGACTGAGAGTCACACAGGAAGCACTTCTTCTCCTCCTGGGGGGGGCATAGGGAGGGGGGGCGAGAGGGAGGGGGAGAGGGGAGGGAGAGAGAGAGGGGGAGGGGAAGATAAAGGGGGGAGATAAAGGGTTAATGAAGGAATTCCTCAGATTCCTTCTGGTCTCAGAAACACATCAACAGAAAACTGGAAAACAACCGGCGGCAGACTCAAGAAAACTTTATTTAAACACTGCAGTGACGCTGATGAAGTCAAAACTTTATTTAAACACTGCAGTGACGCTGATGAAGTCAAAACTTTATTTAACCACTGCAGTGACGCTGATGAAGTCAAAACTTTATTTAAACACTGCAGTGACGCTGATGAAGTCAAAACTTTATTTAACCACTGCAGTGACGCTGATGAAGTCAAAACTTTATTAAACACTGCAGTGACGCTGATGAAGTCAAAACTTTATTTAACCACCTGAACCTGTGAAGAACATCCATAAACATCCATCTGTTTGCATCTTGCTAATTACTTATCTATACCTCATATTCCATGTACTTGTATACGACTCTTCTCTATATCTCATATTCCATGTACTTGTATACAGACTCTTCTCTATATCTCATATTCCATGTACTTGTATACAGACTCTTCTCTATACCTCATATTCCATGTACTTGTATACAGACTCTTCTCTATACCTCATATTCCATGTACTTGTATACAGACTCTTCTCTATACCTCATATTCCATGTACTTGTATACAGACTCTTCTCTATACCTCATATTCCATGTACTTGTATACAGACTCTTCTCTATACCTCATATTCCATGTACTTGTATACAGACTCTTCTCTATACCTCATATTCCATGTACTTGTATACAGACTCTTCTCTATATCTCATATTCCATGTACTTGTATACAGACTCTTCTCTATATCTCATATTCCATGTACTTGTATACAGACTCTTCTCTATATCTCATATTCCATGTACTTGTATACAGACTCTTCTCTATATCTCATATTCCATGTACTTGTATACAGACTCTTATCTATATCTCATATTCCATGTACTTGTATACAGACTCTTCTCTATATCTCATATTCCATGTACTTGTATACAGACTCTTCTGGCACTATTTCTATTTTATTTCTATTTTATCTCTATTCTCTTGCACATGATGATAAAGCCTTGAATCGTTCTGCCCTCAGCGACGCACTGAGCGCCAACAACTGATTGGACGCTCACTCTGTCCTTTGAAGAAACATCTGGACCAACATCCTTATAAGGAGATCCTCACACAGGAAGTACCCCAGACACTCTCTCTGTGTGGTGTGTGTGTGTGTGTGTGTGTGTGTGTGGTGTGTGTGTGTGTGTGTGTGTGTGTTATATAGAGCTCTGTTACTCCTCTGACAGCACCAGGGACACTTTATTAATATACAAAGGTGATGTGATAATATAGCAGTATTTAGATATGATAAATAGCAGTATTTAGATATGATAATATAGCAGTATTTAGATATGATAATATAGCAGTATTTAGATATGATAAATAGCAGTAGATATGATATAGTAGTCTTGTTACCTGCAGGTGGCTCACGATGCAGAACGGTTCGGGGCGGGTCAGTCCACAGGTGGAGGTGGACGACAGTTGGTGGGCTCGGCCAATCAGAAGGTCTCCTGTTGCCGGGTAACAGCTGCCCTCTGTGCACACGTCACTGAGCTCCGGGAGGTCCTCCTGCCACCCCCCCTCCTGAGCACAGGTGAACACCTGCAGAGCTGAGGGAGCACGCTCTTATTGTGAAAGTCTTCATAACACACAGGTAATCAGAGGCTCTTATTGTGAAAGTCTTCATAACACACAGCTAATCAGAGGCTCTTATTGTGAAAGTCTTCATAACACACAGGTAATCAAGGCTCTTATTGTGAAAGTCTTCATAACACACAGCTAATCAGAGGCTCTTATTGTGAAAGTCTTCATAACACACGTAATCAGAGGCTCTTATTGTGAAAGTCTTCATAACAC
>JAAOOA010001133.1:112500-130000 GCA_012861695.1 Trematomus loennbergii
CACAGAGTACACAACAAGTACTGAGTACTGCTGGAGACACAGAGTACACAACAAGTACTGAGTACTGCTGGAAACACACAGAGTACACAACAAATACGAGTACTGCTGGAGACACAGAGTACACAACAAGTACTGAGTACTGCTGGAAACACACAGAGTACACAACAAGTACTGAGTACTGCTGGAGACACACAGAGTACACAACAAATACTGAGTACTGCTGGAGACACACAGAGTACACAACAAGTACTGAGTACTGCTGGAAACACACAGAGTACACAACAAGTACTGAGTACTGCTGGAGACACAGAGTACACAACAAGTACTGAGTACTGCTGGAAACACACAGAGTACACAACAAGTACTGAGTACTGCTGGAAAACACAGAGTACACAACAAGTACTGAGTACTGCTGGAGACACACAGAGTACACAACAAGTACTGAGTACTGCTGGACACACAGAGTACACAACAAGTACTGAGTACTGCTGGAAACACACAGAGTACACAACAAATACTGAGTACTGCTGGAGACACAGAGTACACAACAAGTACTGAGTACTGCTGGAAACACACAGAGTACACAACAAGTACTGAGTACTGCTGGAGACACACAGAGTACACAACAAGTACTGAGTACTGCTGGAGACACACAGAGTACACAACACATACTGAGTACTGCTGGAGACACAGAGTACACAACAAGTACTGAGTACTGCTGGAGACACAGAGTACACAACAAGTACTGAGTACTGCTGGAGACACACAGAGTACACAACACATACTGAGTACTGCTGGAGACACACAGAGTACACAACAAATACTGAGTACTGCTGGAGACACACAGTACACAACAAATACTGAGTACTGCTGGAGACACAGAGTACACAACATACTGAGTACTGAGTACTGCTGGAGCACAGAGTACTATGTAATGCTTACTAATGTACATACTTTTAATTTGAAGTCACACAGTAAGCAGGTATGTTAGCATGTTAGCCTGTTAGCATGTTAGCCTATTAGCATGTCTCCCACCGGCTGCGTGTCGGCGATCTGCTTGACGGCGCTCTCAGTGGTCTCTCCAGCGCCTCCTGCTGTCTCTCGTTCTGATCCGTCTTCTCCTTCAGGGCCTGGATTTGGTCCTGCAGGTCTTCAGGTCTCCGGCTCATCAGCTTCGTCTCCATGTCCTCCAGTTTGTCTCTCATCTGAAACAGAAGGAGACGGATCAGGCAGAGCAGGAGTCAGGTGACGGTGTTTGAGACGTTTGGGATGTGTTTACGTCTTGGATCTGGTCTCTGGTCGGGTCCCTGTCCCCAGTGGAGGCGTCCAGCTGGTCGTTGGCTTTGTCCTGAGCTCGCTCATCGCTTCATAGAGATCTCGACTGATTCCGCTCAGGTCCACCATCTCCGTCCGCTCCCTCAACACCAGAAACAAAACACAGATTCCTTCATGACATGATGCTGTAGAGAGACGTCAGAGACCTCGTCACCGAGACCTCGTTACCGAGACCTGGTCACCGAGACCTGGTCACCGAGACCTCGTCACGAGACGTCAGAGACCTGGTCACCGAGACCTCGTTACCGAGACCTGGTCACCGAGACCTGGTCACCGAGACCTCGTTACGAGACGTCAGAGACCTGGTCACCGAGACTCGTTACCGAGACCTGGTCACAGAGACCTGGTCACCGAGACCTCGTTACCGAGACCTGGTCACCGAGACCTGGTCACCGAGACCTGGTCACCGAGACTTCTTCACCGAGACCTCGTCACGAGACCTCGCCAACGGGACCTCGTTGAGTCAGAGTTTGGGGTTTAGTTTGGTGTTGAGGTTTTTCTTTTCAGCATTAACAAATGTTTGGTGTTATTTGGGTTTCATGCTTGAGGACACTGACTTGAGTTCCCGGGCGTCCTTCAGAAGGTCCTGGGCCGTCCTGGCGTGATCCTCCAGGTTCTCCAGGCTGTCCTGGTGGCTACTGGTGTTGAACAGCAGATTGTTGATGTCATTGATCAGTGATCGGATCTGATACGGGGATCTCGGCAGCTTGATGTCCAGAACAGCGCGGGCCATTTTCTCTATGTCCTCTGGAGGAACCATCTCGTCTGTAAGGGAGGACAGGATTACTGAGGACATCTGAGAACTCCTCACCTGTAAACTGAGGACAATGCTGCCCATCACACTGACCCATCAGGTAGTCTCTGACGCGCTGGAGGAGCGCCTTGGTTTTATCTTTCTCTCTCTGGAGGGAGTCGATGTTGCTGTTGACCTGGTCCTGGAGGTCTTTGGCCTTTCCTCTGGTGAGCTGAGCCTCCCGTGTGGCATCATCGATCTGACAGAGAACACACAGTTAGAACTATGACTCAGCAGGCGGGCGTAAAGTCACCAGAAACAGATCTTCTGTTGATCTTAAACTAACGGTGATGATGTCCTGTTTACTAGGTGGATCCAGATGTTGCAGCCTTAGCTTCCAGTGCGTTGGATCATCAGGGTCGCTGCGTCTGAGCCGGACCAGTTCATCCTCTCATCAGGCCAGGCTGATCCTCAGTCTAGTCCTGGGGAACCTGACCTTTCTAAGAATTTCTAAGCACCCCCTGACCTTCTCCAGAACTCATGTTACGGATAAACTCCCCTTTTGATAACCCTTCTGACCCTGTTCTGGTCTGATCCAGACTGCTTGCCTCATGCTTCAGGTTAGAAGACGTGTTTTCTGGACGTGTGAACCTGCCTTGGTGTTGGCGTCCTGCAGGGCCTTTGGCAGTGTGCTGAGTTTGTCCTTCACTCCCTCTGCCGTCTCTGAAGCTTCCTGACTGACAGGAAACGCTCCGTCGCAGTTGGTCCGCCACATTTCCTTCCCCCAAGGTCCAGAGCACACAGAGCGCCGCCACATCCTGAGCACCCGTCGCGACCTGAAGCGCCGCAGACCTGCACACAAAACAGGGGAAATACACAGGGTATAATACACAGGAAACACAGCACAGGAAACAGGGCATGAAGAAGCTCAGGTTACAGGGGTTACTCCCCCTTTGGGTCAGGTCAGGGTGAGGTCAGGGTGAGGTCAGGGTGACTCACCCTCCGGTTGAGGTCTCCCACCCTCAGATCCAGGACCCTCCTCTCCAGAGGCTCCGGGTCTGATCGGCTGCAGGCGCTCAGTCGGCGCTTCACTTCCTGTCTGGTGTCCATGGATTCCTCCACAGCTGTGATGGCCTTTCTCACCTTCTTCTCGTCCAATAGGAAGGACCCGTGCTGGTTCTGGATCTCATCCAGCAGCCCTGAACCGGAGAGAGAAGAGATGTTAGTGATCTCTAACAGAAGAGATGAACACAGGAACAGGAAGTAGATCTCTACTCTGTACGAGGGGTAAATACCCTCCTCGTCCTCCATGTCTCCGGCGGTCTGATCCGTAAAGGTTTTATCCTTCAGGTTGTTCAGCAGCTTCTTGAACTCCAGACCAATGTTGTCCAGCTCTGTGTGGAGGAGAGTGGACGGGTCCATTAGGATCTGGTTCTGGTCCAGACCGTCCTGCAGCTTCCTATGAGGAAAGAGATGGGAGGGAAACAGGAATATCAGAGGGTCAGTGAAGGCCTCGTGGAGCTCTCTCTAACAGGGATATCAGAGGGTCAGTGAAGGCCTCATGGAGCTCTCTCTAACAGGGATATCAGAGGGTCAGTGAAGGCCTCATGGAGCTCTCTCTAACAGGGATATCAGAGGGTCAGTGAAGGCCTCGTGGAGCTCTCTCTAACAGGGATATCAGAGGGTCAGTGAAGGCCTCGTGGAGCTCTCTCTAACAGGGATATCAGAGGGTCAGTGAAGGCCTCGTGGAGCTCTCTCTAACAGGGATATCAGAGGGTCAGTGAAGGCCTCGTGGAGCTCTCTCTAACAGGGATATCAGAGGGTCAGTGAAGGCCTCGTGGAGCTCTCTCTAACAGGGATATCAGAGGGTCAGTGAAGGCCTCGTGGAGCTCTCTCTAACAGGGATATCAGAGGGTCAGTGAAGGCCTCGTGGAGCTCTCTCTAACAGGGATATCAGAGGGTCAGTGAAGGCCTCGTGGAGCTCTCTCTAACAGGGATATCAGAGGGTCAGTGAAGGCCTCGTGGAGCTCTCTCTAACAGGGATATCAGAGGGTCAGTGAAGGCCTCGTGGAGCTCTCTCTAACAGGGATATCAGAGGGTCAGTTAAGGCCTCGTGGAGCTCTCTCTAACAGGGATATCAGAGGGTCAGTGAAGGCCTCGTGGAGCTCTCTCTAACAGGGATATCAGAGGGTCAGTGAAGGCCTCGTGGAGCTCTCTCTAACAGGGATATCAGAGGGTCAGTGAAGGCCTCGTGGAGCTCTCTCTAACAGGGATATCAGAGGGTCAGTGAAGGCCTCGTGGAGCTCTCTCTAACAGGGATATCAGAGGGTCAGTGAAGGCCTCGTGGAGCTCTCTCTAACAGGGATATCAGAGGGTCAGTTAAGGCCTCGTGGAGCTCTCTCTAACAGGGATATCAGAGGGTCAGTGAAGGCCTCATGGAGCTCTCTCTAACAGGGATATCAGAGGGTCAGTGAAGGCCTCGTGGAGCTCTCTCTAACAGGGATATCAGAGGGTCAGTGAAGGCCTCGTGAGCTCTCTCTAACAGGGATATCAGAGGGTCAGTGAAGGCCTCGTGGAGCTCTCTCTAACAGGGATATCAGAGGGTCAGTGAAGGCCTCGTGGAGCTCTCTCTAACAGGGATATCAGAGGGTCAGTGAAGGCCTCGTGGAGCTCTCTCTAACAGGGATATCAGAGGGTCAGTGAAGGCCTCGTGGAGCTCTCTCTAACAGGGATATCAGAGGGTCAGTGAAGGCCTCGTGGAGCTCTCTCTAACAGGGATATCAGAGGGTCAGTGAAGGCCTCGTGGAGTGCTGAGTCAGCAGTAAATATTTGAGCTCCCAGCATGTATACCGAGTGTTATAATAATATTAATAATAATAATAGATTACATTTTCATAGTATTTGCTGTGAACAAATAAACAAACAAACAAGTAGGGCAAATAATAAAGTCATTTGTTTATGAATAGCATTGGGACGGGAAAGCTTCCTGTTGGTGTGTCAAATGATCATATAATCATTTAAAACATATCGTCTTCTACTCTGATTGCCATTTACTCTGTTAAATTGTATATTTAGTCTTGTATGTGTTGACAGAGACATATGTTAAGGGTTTACATTTCAGAAAGTAAAGGAAGTGAGAAAGGGCTAAGGACTGGGAGGTGTAAGGTGGGATGCTTCGATGATGCCTCAGAGAATTGAAGGGTGCGACCAGTGGATATTCTCTCTAATATATAGTGTGACTGAAAGCTGTGTTCTGGGTGCAGAGCTTCTCAATCCTCTGAGGATGAAGTTGCTCTTCCTACATTTGAGAAAGTCAAACTTTGTCCATGAATCATCAGTTTCTCTCCACACCTGCTAGTGTTTGTAAGCTAACGTACCCGACCCTGGCTCTCAGCTGCTCCACCTGCTCCACCCGGGGGGGGCGTCGCCCGTCAGGTTGCCGAGGAGATGCAGCTCCGCCTGCAGCTGCAGCATCCGTTGCTCGGGGCGACCGCCTGTGGGCCGCTGGTCGTCATGGCAAGGGATGAAGCTCCTCATGGTGTGAGCGGCACGCTGCACGTCCTCCACCTGCTGCGCCCACAGCGCTCTGCAGGCGTGGCACGGAGCGCAGAGTGGGAACGCAGAGTCGTACCCCGGGGAGCACTCATCACAGAAGATCCCCGAGACCCCCTCCCTGCAGAGGCACTCTCCGGTCTCGGGTCGCAGGACGGGGGCTCCGTGCCCTCCAGGTTACAGTCGCACGCTGACAACAAGAGGACACGTGTCAGAATGACATCACTAAGAGCCTCAGACCCTCAGGAAGGGCTGGAGGGTCCCAAAAACCGGCTAAAGACTAAGGGTGATTCTCCGTCAGAGCTATTATTATTATTATCATTATTCTAGTATTGTTGACCTCAGATTCTGTTCTAATCCATGCATTAGTAAAGTTATTATTGAATAACCCCCCCCTCTCAGTCATGATATTTACAACCAATGGCGTGTCACTCCGGGGGGGTGGGAAACCATCACTGTTAGAAAGAGCATTGTGGGATAATGACTCAGGACTCGGTTCTGATTGGATGTAACCATGACTTAGTTTTAAATATGGAGGCTTCTGGTGGGACTCGGAAACCCTTTCCACGACTCAGGACTGATTATTCTTCTCTTTACAAATCAGGAGCTTCATCCGTAAACCAATGAGAGCGGTATGGACATTAAACAGATAGTCAAATATGTTATTAAAAGCGTATCAGTAAGGAAGAAGTCATTGGTTATATAGATAAGATGTTTGTTTACTGCTGGTGGTCTTAAAACAGCCTGGGGGGATCTGGCTTCCATCCGGACAGGAAGACTACGTGTGATGAGACCCAATATAACCCAGTTCACAGACTGCATGAACCCCCAGCTGCTCGGTGTGAATATGATCCTATGTGCTCTTCAAAATGCTTCAAATGTAAAAAATAACTGGTTCATACAGTCGTCTTATTTTGTACCGGTAGACCCATATCCCTGGACCCCCTTTTAATCCTGACACCGGCACACTCTGAGGACCGCTTCATTATCACACTGACTGGTGTTCAGATGGTTTGAAAACAGATGTTGTCTTAGAGCTGATCCCACGTTCATCAAATAATGGAACAAAATAAGGACCCGTGTCTCTGAGAGCCGGCAGGTTCTGTTTCCAAAGAGAACCGAGCGCAGAAGGACTGGATGACATGTGGGTCAGGGTCTACACTCACAGAAGGATGAGATGTGGGTCAGGGTCTACACTCACAGAAGGATGAGATGTGGGTCAGGGTCTACACTCACAGAAACACTGCAGGTCCGGATTCCCAAAGTGGTTTTCTCCACATTCGTCACACTGCTTCCTCCGAACTCAGCATGGCACGGACACTGCCCCGTCACCTGAACACATCACGCTTCATTGTGAGTTAACATTCAAGAAGCAGTCATTGTTGCACTCAAACCCACCTGTTCAACACTGCATTCAACACTGACCCCCCCCCCACTGTTCAACACTGCATTGACCACTGACCCCCCCCCACCTGTTCAACACTGCATTCAACCACTGACCCCCCCCCACCTGTTCAACACTGCATTCAACCACTGACCCCCCCCCACCTGTTCAACACTGCATTCAACACTGACCCCCCCCCCCACCTGTTCAACACTGCATTCAACCACTGACCCCCCCCCCACCTGTTCAACACTGCATTCAACCACTGACCCCCCCCACCTGTTCAACATGCATTCAACACTGACCCCCCCCACCTGTTCAACACTGCATTCAACCACTGACCCCCCCCCCCACCTGTTCAACACTGCATTCAACCACTGACCCCCCCCCACCTGTTCAACACTGCATTCAACCACTGACCCCCCCCCCCACCTGTTCAACACTGCATTCAACCACTGACCCCCCCCACCTGTTCAACACTGCATTCAACCACTGACCCCCCCCACCTGTTCAACACTGCATTCAACCACTGACCCCCCCCCCCCACCTGTTCAACACTGCATTCAACCACTGACCCCCCCCCACCTGTTCAACACTGCATTCAACCACTGACCCCCCCCACCTGTTCAACACTGCATTCAACCACTGACCCCCCCCCACCTGTTCAACACTGCATTCAACCACTGACCCCCCCCCCCACCTGTTCAACACTGCATTCAACCACTGACCCCCCCCCCCCCCCCACCTGTTCAACACTGCATTCAACCACTGACCCCCCCCCCCCCCCCCCCACCTGTTCAACACTGCATTCAACCACTGACCCCCCCCCCCCACCTGTTCAACACTGCATTCAACCACTGACCCCCCCCCACCTGTTCAACACTGCATTCAACCACTGAGAATATAAAACATATGATGTTGCCTTGTTGCAGGTGTTGGAGAAGGCGTTGGCGGTGTCGCAGCTGCAGGGCTGGCACCCGTGCCCCCCCCAGGTTCCAGTATTCGTCCTCACACTGGTCACAGAGGACGCCTGCACCCCCCCCCTGCAGGGGCACTGGCCCGTCTGGGGGTCACAGACACAGGGACTGCCCTCCGGACACTGAGTCACCTCCGTGCCCCGCCGCTCACAGGTGCATTCTGGGAAATATCAGGGAAAACATCAAAACAAAAACAACATGTGAACTCTGAAGCCTCCGAGACCGCCTGACAGCTGAGGCCTGTACTACGAAGCGGATTTCCGAAACTCTGGGTTCCGGTCCTAGTACGCTGGTTTCTCTTCTTACCGGGCTAGATCTCCATGGTAACTTATGCTGAACGGCAAACCTGCTCCGAAGCAGAGGCCTGAGGCCTGTACTACGGAGCCGGTTCAACATGACCTGGATATGTTTGAGTTACCAGGTTTACCTAACCCAAAACAAAGCGCTCTCGCTAAACTGTCCTACGACGCTGGTTATCAACTCGGTAACTCAAGCCAGGGTTTCTCTGTCCGGCTGAGTGCACGTTCACATGAAAGGGGCGGGGCTAGCAATATTTGACCAATCACAAACATGGACAAGCGTACTGACAGCGCAGCGTCATACTTCCTGAATGAAAAGTGAACTTTAATATTAGTCAAATATGAAGAAGTAAACTTTAAACATCCATGACTTAAACACTTTATCCAGGATCAAAGCCACATAGCTGCACCTGCAAGGTGAATACAGCTGGTAACAGAGAAAGTGTTTGAATGCGTACATTAACAGGTTTATGAAATCACTGCCCCGTCTAAGACACGATCTGACTTTAATTACATTTGACTCGAGTGTTTCGTCAACTTAATGTGTTGCTTAAAATAATACTTCTGCATCCAGTATGTGACACTGTGAGTGTTGCACGGCCAGATACGGCTCAGCTGACTCAGATAAGGAGATATATGATACATTATGATGTGATATGATATGAATGATAATGGGACACATCTACGTCTGCACTCACAGTGCCGCGGACTGTACGTAATGTTACAATAGGCGCTAGTACTTTTCCCAGTATAGTTCCGATATAGTTCCGAAAATGTGCGTTCACACCAAAAAGATCTGGAACTTAGTTCATGAACCTTTTCACCCCCTTTTCAGCCCCTGCTAGAGAGCAGGCACTTCCATGGAGAAAAAGGTTCCCATTTCTGATTGGCTGGGCGGATTGCAAACCACGCCCTAAAACTCCCAAAAGGTTTTGTGAAGCCGCCATTTTATTTTCCTTGCATTAGCATTATTAGCATTAGCATTAGCACAGCACACAAACGGAGAGAGACTAACTAGGGAAGTTAAGATTCACCGATTCGCATCGGTGCACCGGCATAAACGTTCTAGATGCGAGTGCACCGGTTGAAAGAGTGCACCGGTTGAAAGAGTGCACCGGTTGAAAGAGTGCACCGGGTGAAAGAGTGCACCGGTTGAAAGAGTGCACCGGTTGAAAGAGTGCACCGGGTGAAAGAGCACCGGTTGAAAGAGTGCACCGGTGAAAGAGTGCACCGGTTGAAAGAGTGCACCGGTTGAAAGAGTGCACCGGTTGAAAGAGTGCACATCGGCTACAGTCTGGGTTGAACTCGCGATGCATCGATTGTAGCGTCTTTGCGTCGGTAAAGAAACGATTCATTCATATAATATCCTCTCATCCTGTCAGCACTCAGCAGAGACGATCTTTGATCTTTGCTTCGCTCTACGGAGGCAGAGAGTCTCAGTTATCAACACACATGGAAGTCGAAGAGAAAGAGAAACACAGCGCACCGAAAAATACCTACAAATCAAACGTTTAGCAACACTTCGGATTTTCAAGAAAGACGGACAACTTGAAAAATCGCTCGCAAATTGTAAACGATGCCGTGCTGCTTTAAAGTACACAAGTAGTACGAGGAACTTAGCGACGCACATAAAGAGGCGACATGGGGTCTGCGGCTGAAAAGAGAAATCACTCAGTGAGGTGTTCTGTCAGAGAGTGGTGTTTAGTTTACAGCAGCATGTGACCAATCATAGTTTACATGTTTCCTTACTGTAAGCAGTTATGAAAGACCTGTTTGTGAAAGGTTCTTTTCTTTATTGTTCCTATAGAAACCACTGCTTTCTGCTCTCTGGTGAGTTAGCCTATGATGAGTGTTAAGCACATCAGTCAGCAGCTGTATGGGCATTGCTCTATGGTAGTTGTTATTGCACATTGTTAATCATGGGTTATACAATTGTACTGTAACCCTACTCTGGAGAGTGTTTTAAGGTCAAAAAGGGTAACAAAGAAACAGCATGATGGGATGCACAGGACTAGTAGAGAGAAGCAAATATGTGAAGCACTTTTTTGTTAATGTATGATTTGCTGCATATAAGGAATAAAACAAAAATCCTCTGTGGTACCATATTGAAGTATCATTGTTTTGCATCGTGTTGAATCGCATCGTATCGAACTGTAACGCAACAGGGGTGAATCGTATCGTATCGCATCGCCTGGTGTTTCAAAGGTATCGTTAATGTGTCGTATCATTGGCAACGTATCGAGATGCGCATTGCATCGGCCTCAGTGATGGCAACACAAAAGAAAACATGGGAGCGGTGGAGATCTAGCCCGGTGAGAAGAGAACCAGCGCCGTCGGTCCTACGACGACGCTGGTTCTCTTCTTACGGGCTAGATCTCCATGGTAACTGACCCTAAGAGTTATTATGGTACAGTGTTGTTATTGTTGTTGTTATTGTTGTAGTACTGTTATTACCATGCAGTGTTGTTATTGTTGTTGTTATTGTTGCAGTACTATTGCTGTACAGTGTTGTTGTTGTTGTTATTGTTGCAGTGTTGTTGGTACCTTTGCAGTCCTGCAGCAGGGCGTCCCCGTAGTACCCCGCTCTGCAGGTCTGGCAGTGCTCGCCCCCCGTGCCGTGCAGGCAGCGCGACAGACCCCTGTCACGGCGTCGCAGGCATCTCGCTCCTCCGGGGCGATGTTGTTGTTGCAGAGACAACGTTCACAGCCGGCGCCCGGAGACCGCAGGTCGCCATAGAAACCAGGGCTGCACCTGTCACAGCGCGGGCCTGAGACAACGTTTTAATAAAGTTAAAACAAAGTTAAATAAAGTTAAAATAAAGTTTACACTGAACATGTTTAGAACCCTTTCCACAGGCCCGGCTCTCAGGAACCTAAAGCACCAGAACACACGGACCTCTGAAGGAACCTGAGCTCCACACACTTCCTGTCGGACTCACCTGCGTGCCTGGCCTGCAGTCACAGCTCAGACTGAGGGATTCTGGGTCGGGTCGGCAGGAAGTGGCGAAGAATCGTCCGCTGCCCTGAACGCCAGGACACAGGCAGGGCTCACAGGGCCGCCTGGAGACCGGGTCGCCATAAAAACCCTCCATGCACCTGCATGTGAACCACAGGAAGTCATCAGAACCAGAACCTCTCAAACATCCATCAGAACCACAGGAAGACATCAGAACCAGAACCCCTCAAACATCCATCAGAACACAGGAAGACATCAGAACCAGAACCTCTCAAACATCCATCAGAACCACAGGAAGACATCAGAACCAGAACCTCTCAAACATCCATCAGAACCACAGGAAGACATCAGAACCAGAACCTCTCAAACATCCATCAGAACCACAGGAAGACATCAGAACCAGAACCTCTCAAACATCCATCAGAACCACAGGAAGACATCAGAACCAGAACCCCTCAAACATCCATCAGAACCACAGGAAGTCATCAGAACCCCTAAAACATCCCTCAGAACCTGTCTAGTATATATATATATTATATATATTAATAGTACCTGTCGCAGTGCAGTGTTGTGTATAGATATGTACATATATATATATATATATCTCAGTACCTGTCGCAGTGTGGCCCCGCGGCGTCCTCCCTGCACTCCACACACTCTCCTGTGTCTTCCTCACACTCGTCCGACAGGCCGTTGCACTCACAGGGTCGACAGAGCGGGAATCCCCAGAATCCTTTGCGGCAGCGATCACACCGCCGGCCTGCGACGTCTCTCCGACAGGAACACTGACCTCTGACCTGCTCACAGAGCGGATCAGAACCAGCAGCGTGGCACTCACAGGCTGGGGAAACACACCGTCAGCTGTCTGACCCCCACCTGGAGAACAACTATCAACATGAAGAGAAGGAACCGTACGTTGGCAGCCGTCGGGTCCAAAGCCAAACGTCAGCGGAGCACAGGCATCACAGCAACGGCCAATCACATTGGGTTTACATTCACAGACTCCTCCCAGTTTACTGCAGGACGGACTGAGGGAACCGGCAGCGTTACACCTGCAGCCTGAAACACAGAGATCCAGAACCTGAGAACACTCAGAGATACAGAACAACCTGAGAACACTCAGAGATACAGAACCTGAGAACACTCAGAGATACAGAACAACCTGAGAACACTCAGAGATACAGAACCTGAGAACACTCAGAGATACAGAAGAACCTGAGAACACTCAGAGATCCAGAACCTGAGAACACTCAGAGATCCAGAACCTGAGAACACTCAGAGATACAGAACAACCTGAGAACACTCAGAGATCCAGAACCTGAGAACACTCAGAGATACAGAACAACCTGAGAACACTCAGAGATACAGAACCTGAGAACACTCAGAGATACAGAAGAACCTGAGAACACTCAGAGATACAGAACAACCTGAGAACACTCAGAGATCCAGAACAACCTGAGAACACTCAGAGATCCAGAAGAACCTGAGAACACTCAGAGATCCAGAAGAACCTGAGAACACTCAGAGATACAGAACACTTGATAATATGCTAGATCAGGGTTTTCAAAGTGTGGGAAGGTGAGCCCCCCCTCAGAGAACATAGGAACAGCCCGCCCCCCCCTCAGAGAACATAAGAACAGCCCGCCCTCCCTCCCAGTTATTATTGCTATTATTGTTGTTGTTGTTGTTGTTGTTGTGTTGTTGTTGTTGTTGCTCTAATGCAGGGGAGAGAGCATGCTCTGTTCGCTGTCTACCTTCCTCTTCTTTGAACACGCCATTTGAAATGACTCCGACTGTTTGAATCTATCGTGCTGACTCACTGACTGCACCCATCTGATTGGCTGAGCAGCGTCACCTGCTTAAAACATTAACTTTTTTAAACCTTTTTATCTTTATGTTTTAAACATATCTTTTTAACATTTTTAACATTTCCAACATGGTGGATGAATCCTTATCTGCTCCCAGCAACACACTGAACGTCAACTTTGCCTCCTCCTTACACTCAGCCCTACTTTAGTGGGAGCAATGAGTCTCTGATGCACACAGGCGGATGATGAGGGGATGCAATGTGGACAGGAACACACGCAGACCATCCTCTGGCTGCAGACGTGACCCGTACTCACACAGGTGGGTGGAGGTGAAGGGAATGAGCACTCACACAGGTGGGTGGAGGTGAAGGGAATGAGCACTCTCACAGGTGGGTGGAGGTGAAGGGAATGAGCACTCACACAGGTGGGTGGAGGTGAAGGGAATGAGCACTCTCACAGGTAGGTGGAGGTGAAGGGAATGAGCACTCTCACAGGTAGGTGGAGGTGAAGGGAATGAGCCTCTCACAGGTAGGTGGAGGTGAAGGGAATGAGCACTCTCACAGGTAGGTGGAGGTGAAGGGAACTCGGTCTCCACAGTTTTCTGCCAGACGCTGTCTCCTCTCTCACTTTAGGTAACTTCACTAAGAATCGATCCATGTTGCCGCTCACATAAAGTTAGCTGAAGTTAACTCGCTACATTTCACTGTTTCTCGTTATTCTTTTCTCACGCTGCGCCTCCCCTGAAGCTCTCTGGCGCGCCTCCCCTGAAGCTCTCTGGCGCGCCTCCCTGAAGCTCTCTGGCGCGCCTCCCCTGAAGCTCTCTGGCGCGCCTCCCCTGAAGCTCTCTGGCGCGCCCCCTGAAGCTCTCTGGCGCGCCTCCCCTGAAGCTCTCTGGCGCGCCTCCCCTGAAGCTCTCTGGCGCGCCTCCCCTGAAGCTCTCTGGCGCCCCCCAGGGAGGCGCGCCCCCCCAGGGGAGGCACGCCTCACACTTTGAAAACCCCTGTGCTAGATTATAAGAACTTCATCATGTACTATGTTCCTGGAGGACTCACGGACGGCTCCGCGGTGGATCCTTGCCGACATGCTCTTCACGAGTCCCTCACAAACCTCCGGCAGCCCCTCCTGAGGGTCAAGCTCAGCGGCCAATCCGATGCAGCGGAAGCGGCGGAAAGAGTCGAGGTCGGTCTGTGAACAGAAGTCCTGGACCGACTCGATGCTGGGGATCAAACCCATCTGAAACAACATGAATCATTCAATTCTACATTATTTAGTTTTGACTTTAAGCGACGAATGGACCGAAGTTTCTCCAAGTTCAGATCAATATCGCTTCAACTTGTGAAGACATTCAAACAGGCCTGCAGGCACACGATTGGACAGAATGACTGGATCCCTCACTGATTGGACAGAATGGACCCCTCACTGATTGGACAGAATGGACCCCTCACTGATTGGACAGACGGATCCCTCACTGATTGGACAGAATGGACCGCTCACTGATTGGACAGAATGGACCCCTCACTGATTGGACAGAATGGATCCCTCACTGATTGGACAGAATGCATCCCTCACTGATTGGACAGACTGGATCCCTCACTGATTGGACAGACTGGATCCCCACTGATTGGACAGAATGGACCGCTCACTGATTGGACAGAATGGACCCCTCACTGATTGGACAGAATGGATCCCTCACTGATTGGACAGAATGCATCCCTCACTGATTGGACAGACTGGATCCCTCACTGATTGGACAGACTGGATCCCTCACTGATTGGACAGAATGGACCGCTCACTGATTGGACAGACTGGATCCCTCACTGATTGGACAGAATGGACCGCTCACTGATTGGACAGAATGGATCCCTCACTGATTGGACAGAATGGACCGCTCACTGATTGGACAGACTGGATCCCTCACTGATTGGACAGACTGGATCCCTCACTGATTGGACAGACTGGATCCCTCACTGATTGGACAGACTAGTTCCCTCACTGATTGGACAGACTGGATCCCTCACTGATTGGACAGACTGGATCCCTCACTATTGGACAGACTGGATCCCTCACTGATTGGACAGACTGGATCCCTCACTGATTGGACAGACTAGTTCCCTCACTGATTGGACAGACTGGATCCCTCACTGATTGGACAGACTGGATCCCTCACTGATTGGACAGACTGGATCCCTCACTGATTGGACAGACTGGATCCCTCACTGATTGGACAGACTAGTTCCCTCACTGATTGGACAGACTGGATCCCTCACTGATTGGACAGACTGGATCCCTCACTGATTGGACAGACTGGATCCCTCACTGATTGGACAGACTAGTTCCCTCACTGATTGGACAGACTGGATCCCTCACTGATTGGACAGACTGGATCCCTCACTGATTGGACAGAATGGACCGCTCACTGATTGGACAGAATGGATCCCTCACTGATTGGACAGACTGGATCCCTCACTGATTGGACAGACTGGATCCCTCACTGATTGGACAGACTGGATCCCTCACTGATTTGACAGACAGCTCATACTCACCGAGTCGATCAGGATGCCGTTGCTGTTGGAGCCGTCAGGCTGTTTGTTAAAGACGACGTCCACGAGGTACCGAGCGTCAGCGTTCAGACACAGCGGAGAGTCCAGAACCCCCCCTCTGCAGACAAACAACAACAAACAACGGTAAACAAACAACAATACACAAACAAACCTAACAGTTATGGCCTGACAGCGCCCCCCAGTGGTCCCGTGTGAATAAAAGGTAAACAGTCTCACCTGGAGTTTCCAGGAAGGATCAGAGTTCTACTTCCTTGTGGGTCGCCTCTGCAGCCGCCGTTGCCTGGCGACCCTGCAATGGCGCTGATTGAAGCCAGCCAATCAGATGGAGACTGCGAAGGAAGATCAGCTCACGTTGAGAAACAGGAAGTACGATTTCCCAGTAATGACATCATCATGCAGGAAGTCACCTTCTGTAGTACTTCCTCTTTCCTGTCATGATTGTATCAGACTTTTTAAAGAGTATGCAGCTGTCCTCACAAAGTACACAAAGTACATCATGTCTGCTACGCAAAGGATTGTGGGTCAGAACAGAGGGAAAGACTGCAGACTGCACAATGTGAGCGACCTGGGTCAGGACCTGAACCAGAAACCAGGACCCGGCTTCTGTACCTCAGGCTCATAGCGAATCACGAGCTGGTAATCCATGGACGATGGGAGGTTGTCCACAGTAAACCTAAGTCCCGCCCCCTCCAGCACTCTGACGAATCCCAGGCCGGTCCAGGTGATCAGCTGACCCGCGGCCCTCTGACGGGGGATGATCTGCAGGGCGTGGCCCGGCTCCAGAGGAAGGTTCTGGACACAGCAAACTCAAGATGAAGAGGGCCGTCTGATTGGCTGAGCCGTCAGACCGGGGTTCACCATTGGCTGACGTTAAACAGGAAATGGATGAAGCGCCTCACCTGTCTCCTCCGGCGGCCGGCACGTCGAGTCCTCCGGACCAGAACCACCACTCCATCACGGACCTTAAAGTCGTAACCCTGCTCTCGGTAAATCTGCTCACAGCGCGGCAACACCAGCGGCTCAACTGGAAATACACAAAGTACACATGAATACCGTGAGTACACACACATTACTACTGTGAGTACACACACAGTCATACTGCGAGTACACACACAGTCATACTGCGAGTACACACACAGTCATACTGCGAGTACACACACAGTCATACTGCGAGTACACACACAGTCATACTGCGAGTACACACACATTACTACTGTGAGTACACACACAGTCATACTGCGAGTACACACACAGTCATACTGCGAGTACACACACAGTCATACTGCGAGTACACACAGTCATACTGCGAGTACACACACATTACTACTGTGAGTACACACACAGTCATACTGCGAGTACACACACAGTCATACTGCGAGTACACACACAGTCATACTGCGAGTACACAAACAATACACACTCATTAATATTGTTATTATGATTATTTGTGTTATTGTTGTGTTGTGATTCCCACACCAGAGGAGAAGAGGAAGGTGTAGGAGGAGGAGGTGTAGAAGGTGGAGGAGGTGGAGGAGGTGTAGGAGGTGGAGGAGGTGGAGGAGGTGTAGAAGGTGTAGAAGGTGGAGGAGGTGGAGGAGGTGGAGGAGGTGGAGGAGATCCCTGCAGTGGAGCGGCGAGCTCCGCCTCGTACAGGAAGTAGTCCAGAGGAGGCAGGAAATGGCCGGCGGTGGGCTCGGAGCAGCGGCGCCCCCCCATGTTGGGCAAACACTGACATGACCGTCCTCCGGAGAACAGCTGAGGAACAAACACTCTGTTATTAGAGAAGGAGCGGAGAATGAGGAGAGACTCACCGTCTGTCTGTAAACATAATGGTTTATCTATACATCTGTATATAATGGATGTTAGGACCGAGTAGTTGCTTCTGAAAGTTTGAC
>JAAOOA010001133.1:135000-151169 GCA_012861695.1 Trematomus loennbergii
TAGTAATAGGTACTCTTAGCCTGTCCTGACAGCCAATCAGAGAGCAGTATTTCCCCTCACCTTGGACGTTGGCAGCGTACGGGTTCTCTATGTGAAAGATGGGATCCAGAGCCTTCAGCACCACCTGGTGGACAGACAGGGTGTTACACCTCCTCACACTGGACTGATCACTACAGTACACATGGGACTGATGTGTTGGTGCTGCTTCTCATCAGATAATCCTCCCTATTGGTGAAGACCTGAAGAAGTTCTTATTATACTTCACTATATATATGATATACCTCCCCCTCGGTGGAGGGCTCTGGACCTGAGTATCTCCCGTCACACACCACGTCCTCGATGCCTCCGGCCGGCTGATTGGACCGAGGGAAGTGAAGGGAACAGTCTTCGGAGAAATACCGGAAAACTTTCCAGCTACGCCCGAAGTCCTGCGAGCGCTCCACCAGCATGGCCGCCGGACGGAAGCTCTGCACACATGTTTATCACATGTTTATCACATGTTATCACATGTTTAAATATACAGTAGACGTGACGTTAGATATGAGAGAGTGTGTGTGTGAGAGAGTGTGTGTGACGTCAGATATGAGAGAGTGTGTGTGAGAGAGTGTGTGTGACGTCAGGTATGAGAGAGTGTGTGTGAGAGAGTGTGTGTGACGTCAGATATGAGAGAGTGTGTGTGAGAGAGTGTGTGACGTCAGATATGAGAGAGTGTGTGTGAGAGAGTGTGTGTGACGTCAGGTATGAGAGAGTGTTGTGAGAGAGTGGTGTGACGTCAGATATGAGAGAGTGTGTGTGAGGAGAGTGTGTGTGACGTCAGGTATGAGAGAGTGTGTGGTGAGAGAGTGTGTGTGACGTCAGGTATGAGAGAGTGTGTGTGAGAGAGTGTGTGTGACGTCAGGTATGAGAGAGGTGTGTGAAGCGGTTTACCTTGAAGGTGAGCACCAGGTGACTGAACTGGAACACGTCTCCAGATCCAGCCTGACGCTGACCCCGTGAACTCCTGCAGACCACATGCAGGGAGGTAATTAACCCATGACTACAGACGCTAACTAAACATGTCTGAACACGTGAACTCATGTCCGAACACGTGAACTCATGAACACGTGAACTCATGAACACGTGAACTCATGAAACGTGAACTCATGTCCGAAAACGTGAACTCTGAACACGTGAAACTCATGAACACATGAACTCATGTCCGAACACGTGAACTCATGAACACGTGAACTCGCATCCGAACACGTGAACTCATGAACTCGTGTCCGAACACGTGAACTCATGAAACGTGAACTCATGAACACGTGAACTCGCGTCCGAACACGTGAACTCATGAACTCGTGTCCGAACACGTGAACTCATGAACACGTGAACTCATGAACACGTGAACCGCATCCGAACACGTGAACTCATGAACTCGTGTCCGAACACGTGAACTCATGAACACGTGAACTCATGAACACGTGAACTCGCGTCCGAACACGTGAACTCATGAACACGTGAACTCATGAACACGTGAACTCGCGTCCGAACAACGTGAACTCATGAACACGTGAACTCGCGTCCGAACACGTGAACTCATGAACACGTGAACTCGTGTCCGAACACGTGAACTCATGAACATGTGAACTCATGAACACGTGAACTCGTGTCCGAACACGGAACTCGTGTCCGAACACGTGAACTCGTGTCCGAACACGTGAACTCGTGTCTGAACACGTGAACTCGTGTCCGAACATGTGAACTCATGAACACGTGAACTTGTGTCTGAACACGTGAACTTGTGTCCGAACACGTGAACTCATGAACACGTGAACTCGTGAACACGTGAACTCGTGTCGAACACGTGAACTTGTGTCTGAACACGTGAACTTGTGTCCGAACACGTGAACTCAGAACACGTGAACTTGTGTCTGAACACGTGAACTTGTGTCCGAACACGTGAACTCATGAACACGTGAACTCGTGAACACGTGAACTCGTGTCCGAACACGTGAACTCATGAACACGTGAACTCATGAACACGTGAACTCGTGTCCGAACACGTGAACTTGTGTCTGAACACGTGAACTTGTGTCCGAACACGTGAACTCATGAACACGTGAACTCGTGTCCGAACATGTGAACTCGTGTCCGAACACGTGAACTCGTGTCTGAACCGTGAACTTGTGTCCGAACACGTGAACTCATGAACACGTGAACTCATAATGAACACGTGAACTCGTGTCCGAACACGTGAACTCGTGTCCGAACACGTGAACTCGTGTCCGAACACGTGAACTCGTGTCCGAACACGTGAAATCATGAACACGTGAACTCGTGTCCGAACATGTGAAACTCGTGTCCGAACACGTGAACTCGTGTCTGAACACGTGAACTTGTGTCCGAAACGTGAACTCATGAACACGTGAACTCATGAACACGTGAACTCATGAACACGTGAACTCGTGTCCGAACACGTGAACTCGTGTCCGAACACGTGAACTCGTGTCCGAACACGTGAACTTGTGTCTGAACACGTGAACTTGTGTCCGAACACGTGAACTCATGAACACGTGAACTCGTGAACACGTAACTCGTGTCCGAACACGTGAACTTGTGTCTGAACACGTGAACTTGTGTCCGAACACGTGAACTCATGAACACGTGAACTTGTGTCTGAACACGTGAACTTGTGTCCGAACACGTGAACTCATGAACACGTGAACTCGTGAACACGTGACTCGTGTCCGAACACGTGAACTCATGAACACGTGAACTCATGAACACGTGAACTCGTGTCCGAACACGTGAACTTGTGTCTGAACACGTGAACTTGTGTCCGAACACGTGAACTCATGAACACGTGAACTCGTGTCCGAACATGTGAACTCGTGTCCGAACACGTGAACTCGTGTCTGAACACGTGAACTTGTGTCCGAACACGTGAAACTCATGAACACGTGAACTCATGAACACGTGAACTCGTGTCCGAACACGTGAACTCGTGTCCGAACACGTGAACTCGTGTCCGAACACGTGAACTCGTGTCCGAACACGTGAAATCATGAACACGTGAACTCGGTCCGAACATGTGAACTCGTGTCCGAACACGTGAACTCGTGTCTGAACACGTGAACTTGTGTCCGAACACGTGAACTCATGAACACGTGAACTCATGAACACGTGAACTCATGACACGTGAACTCGTGTCCGAACACGTGAACTCGTGTCCGACACGTTGAACTCGTGTCCGAACACGTGAACTCGTGTCCGAACACGTGAACTTGTGTCTGCATGTTCCTACATATCCCAGAATGCACAGCGCACACTCCCATACTAACTAACACACCCCTGACTGCTGTTACTAAAGAAAGATTATACGTATGTTGGTGATATGAGTATTAAAGGGGTGCTTGTGATGGTTCTAAACACACCGTTCTCAGACTCCACCACCTCAGCTTCCTGTCGGGGTCGAAGGTCGTGATCAGGTTCTCCACGCGGTGGCTGTCTGGGTTGCTATAGCTACTGTACAGCAGCCGAGAGTCACACAGGAAACACTTCTGATCCTCCTGACACACACAGAACCCACGATACATGAGGAACCCACACCGAGAGGAACAGGAAACACTTCTGATCCTCCTGACACACACAGAACCCACGATATGAGGAACCCACACCGAGAGGAACAGGAAACACTTCTGATCCTCCTGACACACACAGAAACCCACGATACATGAGGAACCCACACAGAGAGGAACAGGAAACACTCTGATCCTCCTGACACACACAGAACCCACGATACATGAGGAACCCACACAGAGAGGAACAGGAAACACTTCTGATCCTCCTGACACACACAGAACCCACGATACATGAGGAACCCACACAGAGAGGAACAGGAAACACTTCTGATCCTCCTGACACACACAGAACCCACGATACATGAGGAACCACACAGAGAGGAACAGGAAACACTTCTGATCCTCCTGACACACACAGAACCACGATACATGAGGAACCCACACAGAGAGGAACAGGAAACACTTCTGATCCTCCTGACACACACAGAACCCACGATACATGAGGAACCCACACAGAGAGGAACAGGAAAACACTTCTGATCCTCCTGACACACACAGAACCCACGATACATGAGGAACCCACACCGAGAGGAAAGGAAACACTTCTGATCCTCCTGACACACACAGAACCCACGATACATGAGGAACCCACACAGAGAGGAACAGGAACACTTCTGATCCTCCTGACACACACAGAACCCACGATACATGAGGAACCCACACAGAGAGGAACAGGAAACACTTCTGATCCTCCTGACACACACAGAACCCCGATACATGAGGAACCCACACAGAGAGGAACAGGAAACACTTCTGATCCTCCTGACACACACAGAACCCACGATACATGAGGAAACCCACACCGAGAGGAACAGGAAACACTTCTGATCCTCCTGACACACACAGAACCCACGATACATGAGGAACCCACACAGAGAGGAACAGGAAACACTTCTGATCCTCCTGACACACACAGAACCCACGATACATGAGGAACCACACAGAGAGGAACAGGAAACACTTCTGATCCTCCTGACACACACAGAACCCACGATACATGAGGAACCCACACAGAGAGGAAACAGGAAACACTTTGATCCTCCTGACACACACAGAACCCACGATACATGAGGAACCCACACCGAGAGGAACAGGAAACACTTCTGATCTCTCCTGACACACACAGAACCCACGATACATGAGGAACCCACACAGAGAGGAACAGGAAACACTTCTGATCCTCCTGACACACACAGAACCCACGATACATGAGGAACCCACACAGAGAGGAACAGGAAACACTTCTGATCCTCCTGACACACACAGAACCCACGATACATGAGGAACCCACACCGAGAGGAACAGGAAACACTTCTGATCCTCCTGACACACACAGAACCCACAATACATGAGGAACCCACACAGAGAGGAACAGGAAACACTTCTGATCCTCCTGACACACACAGAACCCACGATACATGAGGAACCCACACAGAGAGGAACAGGAAGAACCTTCTGACAGTAAAGGGTTAAACAGAAAGGAGAAATGAAGTCATGTGGAGAACGATCCTTCAGGGCGGAGACGAGTCAGAACATGTTCCAGTCAGAAACACATCACTCACAGAAGTTTATCATATTTACCACCAAAACGTTATTATATTAACATTTACATTTAAATACAAACACATTTTCATTTTCAAAGAGTTTCAGACCTACAGTCCCCCCCCCCCTCTGACCTCCAGGTATCCCAGGATGCAGTAGTTCTCTGGGCCCTCCAGACCACATGTGGAGGAGGCTGACAGCTGAGCAGCTCGACCCACCATCAGGTCTCCTAGAGGGGGGTTACAGGAGCCAGGGGGGCACTGATCCTGGTCCTGGGGGTCCTGGTCCTGGCGCTCCTGGAGGTCCCGAGGGTCCTGGAGCTCCTGGGGGTCCTGGACATACTGGGGGTCCTGGAGGACCCGAGGGTCCTGGAAGTCCTGGGGGTCCTGGAGGTCCTGAGGATTCTGGGGGTCCTGGAAGTCTCTGGGTCCAAGGGGTCATTGGGGTCCCAGGGGTCATGGAAATCCTGGATATCATTTAAATCCGAGAGATCCTTAAGGTCCCGAGGGTCCTGGAGGTCTTTAAGGTCCTGGAAGTCCTGGGGGTCCTGGAGGTCCTGGATCTCCTGGGGTCCTGGATCTCCTGGGGGTCCTGGATCTTCTGGAGCCGAGCTACTGGAAAAAAAACTTAAAAAGGAGAGATTTGAAAGATTTAAAGTCAGTGTGTTTTGAGTTCTTAGAAGAGTGGTCTGAAGACGTATGGGCTCAGAACAGTCTCACATGCACACAGAAGGATCCACACTTGTGTTTGTCAAAGCAAACACAAATGTGTTCCGTTTCATATTCATGTAAATAAAATCTCAATACAGAAAAAAGTTGTACTTATGTATTTTTGATCCTCACATATTTGTTTTCCGTTTAAATCCCCTGCACCTGCAAACACAACCCGCTCTCTGTGCATGGATCGCTGTGCATTCGTGTGTGGGTTTTTTAGACTCTCCCTGACGGTAATTTTTCGTACTTGTAATATTTTCTATCTATAGCCAATCAGATGTCTCCTCAATTCTAAGCCAATCACATGAGCGCACCCCCAGAGGGTAGATTTCTTGCGTTCATGACGTAGCGCTTCATGTACGCATTTTGCGCTGTCCGGAGCTGACAGGTCCATGGAGCCTGCAGGCGCTGATCTCAGGACACCTCCACTCTCAGTACAGCGCCACTTTCCGAACCATTAATGAATGCTTGTGTTCACAAAGACGGCAGGCAAAACTGTTTGAAATGTGTGTTTCCTGTTTGGAGAATACTGCTGCTTTATTGATGTCTGTATGAAGTTGTTGTGAGTGTGGAGGGAGCAGCTACAGGTTAGCGTCATACTTCATGAATGAAAAGTTAACTATAATATTAGACAAATATGAAGAAGTTAAACTTGAAACATCCATGATTTAAACACTTAATCCAGGATGCAAGCAACATAGCTGCACCTGCACGGTGAATACAGAACAGCTGGTACAAACAAACAGAAAAGGACTGAGTGTTTGAATGCGTAGCCTCCATGAACAGTTCTATGATATCACTGCCCCGTCTACAACACGAGTGGATCTGACTTTACATTTGACTCAAGTGTTTCGTCAACTTAATGTGTTTGTTGAACTTTCCTGTCGGCTCCCAGACCGTAGTCGAGGAAACAGGGGGATGACTCTCTGTTTTCTAACAGGCAGAAGCAACAAGCTTCAGGTTCAATAACCCACTTTACCCAAATGACTGGAGAGAGGCGAGCTCTTCTTGGGAGGCCGTTGCATTTATTTAGTTCTTCTTGGTACACACAATACTTGACAGACCTATATCTTCTGCTGCCTCGTTTCACTTCCAGAAACATACACCCCTCGCTCACTCTCGCTCGCTCATACACACACACGCACACGCACACGCACACGCACACACACACACACACACACACACACACACCACACACACACACACACACACACACACACACACACACACACACACACACACACACACATGCACGCACACCACCCCTCTCTCTCTCTCTCTTTAAAGGGATAGCGATCTCACCTAATGAACCTAATATCATAACATGTTGTTTAAAATAACACGTTGGCATACAGCATGTGACAATGTAAGTGTTGCATGGCCAGATACGGCTCGAGAATATGAGGCGAGGAAACAGAGCTGACAGCCGCGATGAAACTCGAGCGATTATTCGCATCGCGTCCGGTGTGAACGCACCATTATTACAAGTATTATATAATTATATAATTACAATAAAATCGCCACTCTCAGTACAACACCACTTTGCGAACAGGAAACGCACGCAAATACAATCTTTTATATTATTATTATTAATAATATATATATAAATAAATACATCTTGTATTTAGTTACACCCGCTATTGATTAATTTGGTCAACATTGGACCTTGACACCGTCCACATAGCTATAGTGAAATAATATAATAGAAAACCCGGCTGTTGTTACGCCTGCTGTGACGTGTTACTCAGTTCTCCGCTTGTAATTATGCCTTAAGCTTCAAAGTGTATTTATCATCTGAATTTGCCGAATCAAGTTCTGAAAGCCAAGACTTTGTTTATTTGAAATCAGATGAAAACAAACTGTAACGGACCCTGCCGTGTTATCTATAATTACTATACAGGGAGAGGAGCTGCGCTGAGGAAGAGCAGAGTGCGAGTGAGAGCTTTCATCTTCCCTTTACAAGCTTCAAACATGTATTTATCAAAACACCCGAACCCCGAAAGACTATTTGTTTACGCAAATCCACGTTTATTTGGAAATGAGCCATTCCGACTGATTTCAATAGAGCGGGTCACATATGATGCGCTACGTCATGAACGCAATAAATCATACCCTCTTGGGGGCGCGCTCATGTGATTGGCTTAGAATGGAGGAGACATCTGATTGGCTATAGATAGAACAAATTATAAGTGCGAATCGGGTGACCGTCAGGGAGTCTAAAAAAAAACACACACAATGCACAGCGATCCGTGCACAGAGAGCGGGTTGTGTTTGCAGGTGCAGAGGATTTAAACGGAAAACAAATATGTGTGGATCAAAAATACATATGTAAAACTTTTTTCTGTATTTTGATTTTATTTACATGTATATGAAACGTAACGAGGGGTTACGTATGGTAACCCTTGTTATATAAGCACAGGCGGAGCCCTCTACTGGACTATATGGGTACTACCTTATCATGCAAGCATTCACCTACTGAGATTTCTATAGACGTAGCCGGCCCGGGGCGGGCCTACCTGAATGCGTGCACAAGCCCACTGTATATAAGGCGGGCACGCCTCCCGTTCCATCATCCTACACTTCTCTTCAGCGAGCCTGATAGGCACCACCGACCAGCTTGCCAAGGCCGCCAACATCAGCCCTTCCCTTGATGGTCAGCTAATTTCTCTCTCCTCCGTTGTCACCAACCTCGGTGTAAGGTTTGACCCCACTCTGTCTTTCCAAGCCCACATCAAACACATCACCAAGACCTCCTTCTTTCACCTGAAAAACATTTCCCGACTGAAGCCCTCACTCTCAACTGATGACACCAAAAACTGGTTCATGCACTCGTCTTCTCAAGACTAGATTGTTGCAATGCACTCCTCTCCGGTCTCCCAGGCAAATCCATCAACCGCCTGCATCTTGTCCAGAACAGTACAGCCAGAGTTCTCACCGGTACAAAAAGGTCCGCACACATAACCCCCATACAACCTGGTCTCACCAGAATGCGTGACTCCACCTCGACTCCTTAACACCGCAGTGCGTGGTGGAGTCACGCACTCTGCTACATGTACGTGTCTGCACCACACAAACAACCCCAATGTAAAGTGAATGAGGCTCCTTTGTCGTGGTGCACACACGCGTTTCTACAACGTCCCGCAGTGAGCTTTTATTCTATAAAACGTTTTTAAAATCTACTTTATAGCTTGTAGTAACTCATGGGAGGCTTATTTTATTTATTTGTATTCATAATCATTTTTATTTTTCGTCAGAATGTATTATGGTGCATTATTCACCAATGTTTGTTCTCAAAAAACAGTGCATTGTGTGTAATACAACTGTGATTTTTATTAAATTAGTTAGTTGTTAATTACACAACATTGATTGGTTTAATTGTGTGCAATGCTTTTG
The DNA here is from genome assembly GCA_012861695.1 of Trematomus loennbergii. Lineage (NCBI taxonomy): Eukaryota > Metazoa > Chordata > Actinopteri > Perciformes > Nototheniidae > Trematomus > Trematomus loennbergii. Next base: position 144,269 of record JAAOOA010001133.1, read on the forward strand.
TATTTTTCCCCCTTCGATTCGGAAAACAAATATTTTTTCGGAGTTTTAGGATGCAGAAGACACTACACTACCCAGAATCCTCAGCTATCGTTTGGGACTGCACCATGTGCTCAGCTTGACAAACCCCGTGATTAGTTCTCAAGCTCTGTGATTGGTTGACCTCCAACTGCATTCCATATGGAAACGTTTGGTAAAAGATGAAATCATACTTTATTCAGCAGTGCTTGCTTTACTCTTTGAAAGTCATCACATGAATGCATTGTAATGAATGGTTTGTCTGCATTAAACATTACACATCTGTCGTAGTTCTTTATTTATCTACAGAGATCGGGCTCAGAATAGACCGGAAACTATTCTTTTACCGTTCGGTTTTAATTTCACAATAAAGTTGGTAGTAATAATTTGTCTTGATATTATAGTTTTGTATGAACTATAGAGCGCTGGGTCATGTTAAGACCATCTGTTCTGTGTTGCTGTGGGTTTTTCACATCACTTTTGTGTTACAAATATCAAAACAATAACAGAATATCCGTCGTAAACTAAACCAGAAACAGCAGTATATTTTATTTGTTAACACTGTAAACTTGACAGCTTTTTAACCCGCGCCTCCTGCTGGTTAAAGCACGTTATTACACCTTTAGAGTCATTGCAATGCAGGTAGATTGTGCTGCTTTTTAATGTCTGTTTCAAATGCCTTTTTCTTAATGTCTTTCATTTTGTAAAGCACTTTTGAATGTGTTTTCAGAAAATGATGACCGTATAGGCTACCACACGGAGCCGTTGGACCCCCCAGAGCGCTCCGTTCCCAGATCTATCCACCTTTGGACCCATTGTCGTTTGCAGGGTCCGTTTCTATCGTTTCGTTACGGCGTCGTGTTAAAGGGCTATACGCAAGAGAAATATGTGGATTCAACCCGTTTTCGTTCCCGTGGGGCCTGGGCCTTAGAAACAACATCCATAACGTTCATCTGGCTGCTACTTAGAAATTATTTATCTAATATATCATATTCCAATCACTTGTATATAGACTCTTATTGCACTATTTCACTTTTTGGGGGGCTCACCACAGCAATTTACAAGCCAGGAAAGGTGTTTGAGTCCTGGGTAAACGATGTTTAAATAGTTAATAGTTTGACACTTCCAGGGCCCATCACAGCACTTTAAAAGGCAGAAATCATTTTTTAAATGTCGGGAAAAGTGTTTTTAAACGTCTGGACGAGTTTTTTAGCCTGTCCTTTTGGAGGAGTTTTTTTAACATTGAACCTCTCCTGAAAATGTAGAGAATTTGTACATTTCCATGAGAGGACAATATAACCCATATCCTCCAAATGGACACGAGTCAGAATGCTCATATTTCCACAATGCATTGACATTTGGAGCTGATATTTGAACGGCGATATATTGGCCACCATATGATGTAATGGTGTGAAAATTGAGACATTCGGACAATGTCAAATATGGGGGGGCATCTCTAGCAATGAGCGAGATGCCCAACACACCCGTGTTTATTTGCAGCAGGCAGAGCTCTTTTCAGCTCTCTGCCTGCTGCCCGCTGGGAGCAGCTGCGCCGCCATGGTCACCACCTCGGGGGAAGTGCAGCCCTGGGCGGTGGACTTCCATGGACGCCGGACCCAGAAGTGCCCGACAACGGCAAACGGAGCCATCCGCCCCGCTGGAATGGCGAACGTGAATGGCACCGCCTCGGCCATATCCTGGTCCCTCAAACACTCGAAGCAGAGGTGGTGGGGATCGTCGCCCGCCATTTAAGCCAGGGCACGAAGGACAGGCCCGGGTCTCTGGAAGTGGCGACTCCATGGAGGTATGATAACTCTTTCTTCTTCAAACGTCTCTGCTTCAGTTGTTGCTCGCTCGCTGAAGAGAAAAGGATGACGGGAACGGGAGGCGTGGCCGCCTTATATACGGTGGGCTTGTGCACGCATTCAGGTAGGCCCGCCCCGGGGCCGGCTACGTCTATTGAAATCTCAGTAGGTGAATGCAAGCATGATAAGGTAGTACCCATAGAGTCCAGTAGAGGGCGGAGCCTGTGAGAGATATAACACATTGTGTGTGCATGTGTGAATGATGAGACTGTTCTGAGCCCCATCCAATCCTCCCTTCCTTCCTTCCTCACTTCCTTTATTTAATCCATTCCTCACTTCCTTCCTTCCTCACTTCCTTTATCTAATCTTTCCTACCTTCCTTCCCTCCAGGTAGAGTGATGAGACTTTGAGAATAAAGAAGCGAAACTCACCTACAAAGAAGACCAGGAACATGTTGAGCTGAGTCATCTGATGGTCTCTGGTGGTATCTGATGGTCTCTGGTGGTATCTGATGGTCTCTGATGGTCTCTGATGGTCTCTGGTGGTATCTGATGGTCTCTGATGGTTTTCTGGTGGACTCTAATGGACTCTGATGGACTCTGATGGTCTCTGGTGGTATCTGATGGTCTCTGATGGTCTTTGATGGTCTCTGGTGGTATCTGATGGTCTCTGGTGGTATCTGATGGTCTCTGATGGTTTCTGGTGGACTCTAATGGACTCTGATGGACTCTGATGGTCTCTGGTGGTATCTGATGGTCTCTGATGGTCTCTGATGGTCTCTGGTGGTATCTGATGGTCTCTGATGGACTCTGATGGTCTCTGATGGTATCTGATGGTATCTGATGGTTTCTGGTGGACTCTGATGGACTCTGATGGTCTCTGATGGACTCTGATGGTCTCTGATGGTCTCTGATAGACTCTGATGGTTTCTGGTGGTCTCTGGTGGACTCTGGTGGACTATGATGGTCTCTGGTGGTCTCTGATGGATTCTGAAGAGGATTTAGAGAGAAAATGATCCCATTTAGTTCAGTTTTTTGCTGCTTCTTTGCGACTCAATAAATGTAGTCCCATGTAAACCACTTCCCTGTGGTCCAGTGACCACCAGGTCAATGGTGTACTTCTACTCCTCTACAGTTCAGAGGTACATGGTGTACTTCTACTCCTCTACAGTTCAGAGGTACATGGTGTACTTCTACTGCACTACAGTTCAGAGGTACATGGTGTACTTCTACTCCTCTACAGTTCAGAGGTACATGGTGTACTTCTACTGCACTACAGTTCAGAGGTACATGGTGTACTTCTACTCCACTACAGTTCAGAGGTACATGGTGTACTTTTACTCCACTACAGTTCAGAGGTACATGGTGTACTTCTACTCCTCTACAGTTCAGAGGTACATGGTGTACTTCTACCCACTACAGTTCAGAGGTACATGGTGTACTTCTACTCCACTACAGTTCAGAGGTACATGGTGTACTTCTACTCCACTACAGTTCAGAGGTACATGGTGTACTTCTACTCCACTACAGTTCAGAGGTACATGGTGTACTTCTACTCCTCTACAGTTCAGAGGTACATGTGTTCTTCTACTCCACTACAGTTAAGAGGTACATGGTGTTCTTCTACTCCTCTACAGTTCAGAGGTACATGGTGTACTTCTACTCCTCTACAGTTCAGAGGTACATGGTGTTCTTCTACTCCTCTACAGTTCAGAGGTACATGGTGTTCTTCTACTCCTCTACAGTTCAGAGGTACATGGTGTACTTCTACTCTCTACAGTTCAGAGGTACATGGTGTTCTTCTACTCCACTACAGTTAAGAGGTACATGGTGTTCTTCTACTCCTCTACAGTTCAGAGGTACATGGTGTACTTCTACTCCACTACAGTTCAGAGGTACATGGTGTACTTTTACTCCACTACAGTTCAGAGGTACATGGTGTACTTCTACTCCTCTACAGTTCAGAGGTACATGGTGTACTTCTACCCCTACAGTTCAGAGGTACATGGTGTACTTCTACTCCACTATAGTTCAGAGGTACATGGTGTTCTTCTACTCCTCACAGTTCAGAGGTACATGGTGTACTTCTACTCCACTACAGTTCAGAGGTACATGGTGTACTTCTACTCCTCTACAGTTCAGAGGTACATGGTGTACTTCTACTCCACTACAGTTCAGAGGTACATGGTGTTCTTCTACTCCACTACAGTTAAGAGGTACATGGGTACTTCTACTCCACTACAGTTCAGAGGTACATGGTGTACTTTACTCCACTACAGTTCAGAGGTACATGGTGTACTTCTACTCCACTACAGTTAGAGGTACATGGTGTACTTCTACTCCACTACAGTTCAGAGGTACATGGTGTACTTCTACTCCACTACAGTTCAGAGGTACATGGTGTACTTTACTCCACTACAGTTCAGAGGTACATGGTGTACTTCTACTGCACTACAGTACATGTATTTAATCCCTTTAGTTACTTTACAAATGTGGATGAATGATGTGAAATATAATCAGGTCTTAAATCAGACTTTAGTTCCACCAGAGGCCTGTACTACGAAGCCAGAGGCCTGTACTACGAAGCCAGAGGCCTGTACTACGAAGCCAGAGGCCTGTACTACGAAGCCAGAGGCCTGTACTACGAAGCCAGAGGCCTGTACTACGAAGCCAGAGGCCTGTACTACGAAGCCAGAGGCCTGTACTACGAAGCCAGAGGCCTGTACTACGAAGCCGGTTCAACCTAACCTGGATATGTTGGAGTTAGCCGGTTGGCCCAATCCAAAACATACGCGCTCTCGCTAAGCTGTACTACGACGCAGGTTATCAAGTGGATCGCTCAAGCCAGCCGTGTCCTATCTAGTTAGGTGCGCGTTCACATGAAAGGGGTATCTGGAGCATTCGACCAATCACAAACGGACAAGCGTACTGACAGCGCAGCGTCAGACTTCCTGAATGAAAAGTGAACTTTAATATTAGTCAAATATGAAGAAGTGAAACTTTAAACTCCATGACTTAAACACTTTATCCAGGATCAAAGCCACATAGCTGCACCTGCAAGGTGAATACAGCTGGTAACAGAGAAAGTGTTTGAATGCGTACATTAACAGGTTTATGATATCACTGCCCCGTCTAAGACACGATCTGACTTTCATTACATTTGACTCCAGTGTTTCATCAACTTAATGTGTTGCTTAAAATAATACTTCTGCATCCAGTATGTGACACTGTGAGTGTTGCACGGCCAGATACGGCTCAGCTGACTCAGATAAGGAAATATATGATACATTATGATGTGATATGATATGAATGATAATGGGACACATCGACGTCTGCACTCACAGTGCAGCGGACTGTACGTAATGTTACTCTGATCCGGTTACTTATGTTGTGGCAGATATTTAAGTAAGCTTTCTTAACGCTAATGTTATAATAGTCAGATTGCTCTGAAGATGGGAGGAGGGGATATTCTATTAATTTTCACGTTCACACAGTCAGGTGATTTTTGCCGGCCGTCTTTCCTGCAACGGCAGTTTTTCTGTATTTCCTCTATCCTGTAATATGACTTGATCGCTTTAAACTCTGCACACGGAGCTCTGATTGGTCAGCAGGCGGTGCTTTCACTGAGTTGATCTCTTAGCCTGCAACCTAACCTCCTCCCGAGGAGGTTAGCCGCTCAGCATCAGTTACCATGGAGATCTAGCCCGCTAAAAAGAGAACCAGCGTCGTAGGACCGGAAAGCCAGAGTTACCCTGAAGTCAGCTCAGAGAACATCCGGCTTCGTAGTACAGGCCTCTGAGTAAATCCACAAGCTACCCTGCAGTATACAAAGTCATTCAAACTAGCTGCACCTTTACCAGCTTTGAGAACACTTTAATGATCAATCATTATAAACATATCATATCTATTATTCTGAAGAGGATCAATCTGCAGGCAGTACAAAGTCATTAAATACAAATGTGGGCTCAAACACATGAATACTACTGTGTAAAATACCTTTACACACATTAAGAAGTACAATGAGACTAGCACACATTCAGGTGGGGCCAGATTCCATTATTAGAATTAGCTTTGGCCCACATTCGGCTCCCGGGCCCTAGTTTGGACCCCCCTGTCCTACATGTTCCTGGAAGCAGGATTAAGAGATGTTTCTGTGGGAGACTCGCCCCCCCCCCCCCATCACCCTGGAGGGACTGCTGAACTTCAGGGGGAATGTTCCTGCTGGGACTCTGATCTGTCTCTACTCGAATCTGACCTTTAAATCTCTGGAGACACGAACACTCTGTGAGTCTGAGGGAGCCTTTTATTTAGACTTATAATAATATAATAATAATAATACATGTTTTTATATAGCGTTTTCCCTGGTGCTCAAGTGCTTAAATTATAGAAACTATACAGATTTCTTTTTCTCTCTGGCTTTCCGGTCCTACGACGCTGGTTCTCTTTTTAGCGGGCTAGATCTCCATGGTACTGATGCTGAGCGGCTAGCCTGGTCCGGAGCAGGTTAAGTTGCAGGCTAAGAGATCAACTCAGTGAAAGCACCGCCTGCTGACCAATCAGAGCTCACCGCCTGCTGACCAATCAGAGCTCCGTGTGCGGAGTTTAAAGATCAAGTCATATTACAGGATAGAGGAAATACAGGAAAAACTGCCGTTACAGGAAAGACGGCCGGCAAAAATCACCTGACTGTGTGAACGTGAACATTAATAGAATATCCCCTCCTCCCATCTTCAGAGCAATCTGACTATTATAACATTAGCGTTAAGAAAGCTTACTTAAATATCTGCCACAACATAAGTAACCGGATCAGAGTAACATTAAGTACAGTCCGCGCACTGTGAGTGCAGACGTCGATGTGTCCCATTATCATTCATATCATATCACATAATGATCATATATCTCCTTATCTGAGTCAGCTGAGCGTATCTGGCCGTGCAACACTCACAGTGTCACATACTGGATGCAGAAGTATTATTTTAAGCAACACATTAAGTTGACGAAACACTGGAGTCAAATGTAATGAAAGTCAGATCGTGTCTTAGACGGGGCAGTGATTTCATAAACCTGTTAATGTACGCATTC